>BQNB010001537.1:3017-137849 GCA_026074375.1 Tanacetum coccineum | reverse complement strand
GACTAACAAAAACGCAACACTTCTAGCTTTTTTTTAATCCACTTCGAACCCAAAACACAAACAAACCACGTCCCTTTTTTTTTTTTCGAACGAAAGGATGAACAAAAAAAACAATCACGAAACGAATTTTTCTTGTCTCCCTTTTTTTTGTTATGATTTGCGAACCAATAAGCACAAAAAAAAACAATCACGTACACCCCCTTTTTTTATGAATTCGATCAAACAAAAAATAAAATAAAACAAACAATCACTTTTGGCTCTTGATACCAATTGTAGGATCCCTAGATCATTCCATGGTAGAACACGTGATCAAGAACACAAAGATTAAACATTAAAAGACTTTTTATTGATAATGAATGAAGAAACAATACTTTTGGTGGCTAACCTAATCTTGACAGAGTTTCTTTACTGTGTGTAAAGTCTCACCTAAAATGAAAAGGAAAATGGCTTATATAGCCTTACAAACGTGGGCTAAGGTGGGCCGGCCTAGGGAAAGCCTTGGGCTTTCTTTGGGCTTTACACAATTTGGCCCGATTACACTATTAAACGTTAACTAACGAGCTAGCTTTAGTCTTGTATCTTCGAGTGACCGAAACTTCATTGTTAGACGGATTTTCGTATCTGTAACAGAGTGTTAAAGTTGAAGAACATCTAGCCTCAATGTCTTCATTGATTTCCCACCACTTTCTTTCTTTCATTCTCATCGTCCCAAAACAAGTGGAACACATACCTTTCATAAATTATGTCGTCCACTAGTGTATACTTTCCAAGTAAACTCATCTTAGTAGTCTACAACACATTGCTTTCATCATCATAAACATTTTGATTATACGTGTTACAGTTGTCTAAGATTGTGACCATAGACCCACAACCATTATCTCATCCTTTGAGGATATGAGACACAAATACCCGAATAGCAAGTTAATACTCATTGAATGACAATTCGACTTGGATATTACGATGGAGTAGTGGACAGACTTGACTTAGTCCTATTTTGATAGTCTTGCCCCGAACCCTCCTTCAGCTTGCTTTACAGTTTATACGGAGAAGTTTGTCCCAAGTGGGGAATAAATGCTTAAAAACCAACTTGACCAGGTACTCCATCTTCCCTGTCGTCATCCTCAAATTTATTTACCGCTTTAAGGTTCATGCAGTGTAAGTATATATTTACTTTTAATCTGGCAATTTCAGGTGTACTTTGGAAAGACAAAGGAGATGGTATGCACTTTGCGTCCGCCTTCTGAACTGCTATCTATGACACTTCCCGACAGTAGAAATCCGTAACTTCAGTAAAGCTCCCGCCAAGACATTTAAACTGTTTATTGAGTTTCAGTTGCACATTGCCATGTTTGAATACATTGATGTGGATGTTACTATATTCCATTATTCCAAATGACGGTAACTATTAGAGTTTTTGCTCATCGTCGTGTTTAACTTCGCTGATAATATTATACACTTGGTTGTGTACTGGTATTTCTGTCAACATTATCGACCAAAATGGGTAATATTTTTAGGACAATATTGAACTAGCATATTAGCTTATAATGGATACAACGGCTTACATGAATTAGTATAAGATGTCATGAGATCGACAGAAGTCACAGAACACACAAGCTAGCCAATAACATCACAGCATATGTCGAAAAGATGAAACTTTTTATAAAACTTTAGCCACCTGCATATCGTATTTCAAGATAAACTAGTACCGACTATAACTGATGTCAACAACACTACTAGATCACCACTGCACATCAGCTTTTGAATCTATAGTTGATCAAAAATACCATAACGGAAACAATAACTACCAAATCAGATCAAGTTGTTGCCTCGACTTGGTTACTAACGGGTGGTGCAACTTCCTGCTTACCGATAGCTTCCTATTCCTTCACCTCTTCTTCGGTGTCACTGTCATCTTCATCGCCTGCAAATGTTCACACGGGCGTTAATACAACAGCAAAATGATATCACACTTTGCAAAAGAATTAGGTGAACACATACCTTCTGCATCAGACCCTTCACCACCTCCCATGTTAAGATTCTGCAGAATAACAAGTAATAACACCTCGTGTTAGACAATTAATAGAAGTTGCAATGAATCACTTGCAAAACTAAGAGGGTGTTTGGGATTGCGTTTTAGGGAAGATTATATAACTGTCGCCTTTGCAACACAAAATACTCATGACATTCTTTAAGCAAAGCTATTTTGAATTCGAGAAAGCAGGTTTAGTCCTGCATTTTGAATACACCGTTTTGCAAACACAAAATCTGCTTTGGAATCGCAATCCCACACATCCCTCAAGGCCTAGACTGAAGTTGTACTTACAGAGAAATCGATGTCACCAAAGTCCATATCAGCTGCAGCAGCATAAATAAATTCACATTATAATAAATTCATAACAGATTTAATACGGAGTAGTTTAACAAGAAGAAGTTGCAGGTTACGAAACCAACTAACCCTTTTCGTCCTGTTCATCTTCATCGACCCATTTATCCCAATCAACTTTCACAAAAGCCGGAGTCTTTCCCTCTTGCTTCAAAAGCCTGTTCCACCATTTGCTTTCTTCTTTCTTTATATGGTAAACAATACTTCTCGACCCAACGCTCGACTTGCTCTCCTGCAGTTTTGAAACCCATCGTTATGATATCGATTGAATATATAGGACAGGGTAAAAAAAATGTTGACAATAGTACTTACATTCACATCCACCTTATCATGAAGGTTGACGTCTATTTCATAAGGTACACTGTCGGTTCCTGCTGTCGCGGAGAAGTAGAACTTACCCTCGGGCTCGAGTTTCAGCTTCACGTCTTTGGCATCAGGCAGATCAATAGTGATGAAAATCACATCAGCTCTCTGTGCCCACTTCAAAGTAGGATGTCGACTAACAAATGTCCACAATTCATAAAGACCATGATCAGTTTAAAGTGTTCGGGTGTTGTAAAACCGATTCTAACCAGTTTTGATATATATATTTCAACAAGGCATTCATTGTTTAAGCTTTTATGTGGCTTATGAGTTTTTTTGTTTTTCGGCTTATAATTCACAAGCCTCGATTTTCCGGCTTATTTTGAGACTTATGGGCTTATATAAGTTTAATATGATATGATAAACCTATATGTAGCTCATAAGTCTCAAAATAAGCCGGAAAGTTGAGGGTTGTGAAATATAAGCCGAAATTAAATAAGCTCATAAGCTCACATATAAGCTTAAACAAACACCCCAATAAACAAAATTTGTCAAACACTTGAAAAACCTCAAAACAAAAGATGCAATGTTTTTGTATTTATGTTGCGAATAAATTCTATATCAATTATTTATATAAGGCACCGTATAATAAACGGGTAAACAGAGGAGGTTTTCTATTATCAGATTATCCGGGAAAAAGAGTCTTAAATGCACCCGCACACATAAGGAACATTATGAGCATCTCACAAATACCGCTAGGTGGATTATGTTTATTTCATATGACATAATCAGTTTTAAAGGCAGCATTAAACATAACAATATAACCACCACCAAATGACCTAGTGGTAAGGTCTCAGGCTTTCAAACAACAAAAGGTCAAGGGTTCAAACTTCGCTAAGTGTGTACATTTAGGTAGACAGGAAAGGGTCAGAAACTGCCCCGGGATTAACCCGTTGAGGCCGCGTACATCCGAGTCAAAAAGGCTTGCCTTCCCCGGATCAACGGGGAAAACCAGATTCGTTTTATTAAACATAACGATATAAAATGCAGTAAGTTAATGATCCAAAATTCTAGTATATCAGGTGGGGGGGGGGGGGGGGGGGGGGGGGGGGGGGGGGGGGGGGGGGGGGGGGGGGGGGGGGGGGGGGGGGGGGGGGGGTGTTTTGTTTTAATACATATCTTTTCCTTACCAAAAAAATAGTATATCACTAATACAATTCAATAATGAAATGATAAAAAGTAAGATGAAATAGAACATAATTCATACCTCATTCTCAATGATGTTAGAAATGATAAGTTTTCAGCTAAGCTATTGGTAAATTTGAGATTAAAAATTAGTTAATATATATTTGTAGGTATTAATAATGGATTTTAGAAAATAGAAGAAGCAAGTAGCATGATCTAGATGCTTCCAACTATATGACCCTTATAATTGTTTGCCAAATAATTGTCCTAACAAATAATAACATAATACATTAACAGTTTTACGCTTAACTAACTACTAATAACATAATAACAGTTTTATGCTTAACTAACTATTGTATCCAACGACCTTACAACGTTAGACAACATGTGTGAATTTGACAAGCCGAGGATACGGCAAGTGGTAACTTAATCTTTTCCGAGAGCTTTTCATAATTCGAGCACTATTAAAAACAGTCTTGATATATCATCATATTGTATTTGGTATTAAGAGTATGACCGTCTATATCCTACCTACTTATTATATTCCGTTCTTGCAGAATCAGGTATAGTAACGACGATGTAAAAAAATCTAAAAGAAAAAAAAAACAATCTTTACATACATAACATTTTCTTGACCAAAGTCTTTTTTCATTCCCAGGAAGCATGTCATAGACATATAGCTACAATTTTTCTGGAGTGCGCAAAATACCCGAATAGCAAGTTACAACTCATTGATACATCGTTAAATTAAAAGAATCAGCGACTAATCGAGCAACGAAAGTAAGAAGGAAAAAGAAAAAAGAATCGTTAAAGGGACCCTTAAGTTACATCAGTCAAATGACAATTCGATTTGGATGATACAATGGAGTAGTGAACAGACTTGACTTAATCTTTTTTTGATAGTCTTGCCTCGAACCCTCCTTCAGCTCGCTTTACAAGGTCATACGGCATGTAGGTACCAAGAAGTTTGTCCCAAATGGGGAAAAAAGGTTGCGAGAAATTATACTTTAACCCATGGAGTTGATGATGGACGTCATGATAAGCAGTGTTGTTTTGAAATAACATATGGAACAGATTACCTGGCAACCAGAGTCCGCAGTGGTCATCGACAGTTTTCACGGTCGCAAAACAGAAGAATATGACTGCTGTTCTTGCAGTCATTCCTGATATGAGGAAAGATATCGATGGCCTCGCCAACTGTGTCAAGTAGAAGACCCTCGAGTGGGTGATTGTAAAGGGCCCCAATTACATACGGTACAACTAGTCTGTGATGTTGGGAGTGAATGTGACGATAGAGAAATTTGTTTATGTGCATGTAGCATTGCACAAAGTATTGCCATGTGTCCATGACGAACATTGCAATGATGACCTGCACAATTTGAATGAGGATGGATGCATGAGTTTCAGTCCCGACCACGCCTGTCTCTACACAGGGAAGTTGTAGAGATTTCAGAGATGAACAAAAATATGTCTAATGATCGTCATAAAACAATTCCGACATATATATTATACTTCCTCAGTTGCAGCATAAATTTTGTCACAGAAACAAGATGGCAGCATCCAAAACCATAGAGCAGTATATAAAGACAAACAGTTACGTGTGTATTTAAGTGTGTGTGTGTGTGTGACACTCTGTGTGTGCACGTGAGCGTATCGACTGAAAATAACATTAATGGATATGCATACATTAATAAGGAAAGGTTCCTTTCAAGCTATTGAAATTAATCCAAAAAATAGATTAGTAATTCCACGACTATAAGAAGTCTGCTAAAATCAGACATTATCATATATTTAATGTGAAGACTAACGGGAATTCTTAAAAGAGCAGATTTGTGTATGTGAAGTAGTGCACATTATATCTCCGAACAATTCTACTCTTTTCGAAAAAGGATAAAAATACCATATGCTCTAATGATAATATTAATGGTTTGTAATCTTTTTGGATAATTTTTCAAAATTTTCACTAAGGTCGAGTTTTTACATTTTCCCATTAGAAGAGTTACGACTTACGAATTTGTGATAAATGAGCAATCTAGCATAACAGCAAACAAATGCCACGTAACACGTCCAAAGAGAGAATTTGAATGCATGTAACTTGTTCAGATCTTATTCTCAAATGGTAGTAGCTTGTTTCACGCAAGAAGTAACTTAACAAAAGACGAGAATAAAGAAGATAGATGTGCATTTATGGTTTACGTGTAGAAAAGGGGAAAGCTTTGATCATTCATTTAGCACATTTTGGATACAGGATAATAACTAAACTTGTTTCTGTAATCTTTGTTTCCTTCTAGATACATATGTCATTTGAATATCGGTAGACTTATTTACAAGAAGTAACGTTACTTTTGTCGTTTTTTGCATAAATGCAATAGATATTTCAAGAAGTATATATTCCCTTAAAGTAAGGGGATTTTACTTATCCTTGAGAGTTATAGAAGGATACTTTGGATGAATTACAACGATCTTGATTATAAATTCCAAGACCCTTACCGAAAAGTTCAAGAATGCACACAAATAAGTCTTTTTTGGCAACACAAGTATACCAACATAAGACTAACAAAATCAAGATCCCAAAATGGTAATACAAAAGAATAATAGTACAAAGCATCATGATGAGTGTGCCAACCATAGGTACAAAAACAAAGGGGAAAAAAAGAGGTGCTTCAGTAGGATTGCGAGCATAATCATCTTTAATGGGCAAATGAGTAACACCATTTAAGTCAAGGGAAAGCTTCCAAATAATCCAAACTTCCATGTGCAACTTATAAATTACTTTCATTCTTAAATATGGGGAACAAAAATCAAACAACATATATATTAGCCTATTTATGCAAGCAATACATACTCTCTCAAGGACCTAAATTTTAACCTTAAAGGTATTTAGGATGCAAGTATACCACATTACCACCCCACATATGATTATGACGCCATCATATACAGCGCCGGCCCTGGTACTGGACGAGCTGGGCGACCACCTAGGGCATCCGAATTTTCTAATCATGTTTTACTGGGATAGAAACCAAATATGAAGAAGTATATCGTATTTTTTTATCTTTCTAATAGAGGTGGCAAATCTTGCCCATATGGTAATTCATGGGCTCTTTTGGGCACTTTTTAAAAAATTAGGGGGCACTTTTTGCCCACCAATTATTATTGATGGGCTCTTATGGGCATGTGTAAAAAATCAAATGGGCACTTTTTGCTCATCTATGTTAGAGAATAAATATGGCCCAAGCCTGGCTTGTGGGTTGGGTCCATTAGGGTTTGATATCTTGTACTCTATATATTTGGTCAATAATATTATACCAAACGGGTTTTATCATTGTCTTACATGGTATCAGTCTAAATATCGATCCTAAACCCAAAATACTTCAAATCAGTCGTTCCAAAACAACCTTCATCACAAAAATACTTGTCCTCCGGTCATCGGCAAATCGCCGATGATTCGGAGGGATCCCACAAGAAATTAACCTTTTTCTTCTTTTCTTTTTGCTGCAACACCGGAGCAGTCACCGGACCTCGCCGTCTTCCTCTCTCAATACATGCGCTTCCGCCGCCTTCCTCTCAACACCTTTTTGTCTCATGAACAGTCATCCATATCTGATCTATTATTTTTCGACATATACGTTTCAAGTTTCGAGTCTCAACGTTTCGATACTTTTAGATCTAGCGTATGATCTGTTACAAAAAAAAAGATTATCCATCATGGTCAGCCGAGTTAGCTGTGATGGTGACGGTGTTGTCGGAGTTCCTGGTGTTGTTGGAGTTGTCGGCATACAGAAAAAGGGAGATCCAACCGGATCCACCATGATGGTTATGATGGTTCGTGGGCATATGTGATGTTGAATTAAAAAAAATTATAGTTATTTAATTGTTTTTTTTGTCGAATTCAGGGTATCATTCCCGAGACGACAAGTGTTTGTTTGTTTGTCGAATCTAGGGTATCAAATCCCGAGACGACTTTTGTTGGTGTCGAATCTGGGGTATCAAATCCCGAGACGACTTTTGTTGGTGTCGAATCTAAGGTATAAGTCCCGAGACGACTTTTGGTTTTCGGCAGATAGATATAGGTTGAGTCTGCCATCTTTGACAGATAGATATACCTTGAGTCTGCCGTGTTAAGCAGATAGATACAGGTTGAGTCTGTCATCTTCGACAAATAGATATACCTTGAGTCTGCATGAATAATTTTTATTTCTTAGTTTTTTTTTCTTCTCCAGTCCGAGCTATCGCGATTTCGCCGCTCGGACTGCGGGGGAGTGTTAGAGAATAAATATGGCCCAAGCCCGGCTTGTGGGTTGGGTCCATTAGGGTTTGATATCTTGTACTCTATATATTTTGTTGATCAATAGTATTATACCAAACGGGTTTTATCATTGTCTTACAATCTAATGGGCACTTATGGGCACTTTTTGCCCATCAAATGGGCGCTTATGGGCATATATAAACACTAAATGGGCAACTAGGCGGATCTTCTTTATTTAATCCGTTTTTTTACGATTTCGTCTGGGTTTTTACGTTTTCGCCCGTTTTTTTACGTTTTCGCCCTTTTTTACGTTTTCGCCCGTTTTTCTACGTTTTCGCCCGTTGTTTTACGTTTTCGCCTGTTTTTTTACGCTTTCATCTATTTTTTTACGTTTAATCCGTTTTTTACGATTTTGTCTAGGTTTTCCCCTTTTTTTACGTTTTCGCCCGTTTTTCTACGTTTTCGCCTGTTGTTTTACATTTTCGCCCGTTTTTTTAAGATTTCGTCCTTTTTTTACGATTTCGTCTGTTTTTTTACGATTTCGCCAGTTTTTTTACGTTTTCGCACGTTTTTTTACGATTTCGTCTGTTTTTTTACGTTTTCGTCAGTTTTTTTACGTTTTCGTCAGTTTTTTTACGATTTCGCCCGTTTTTTACGATTTCGCTCGTTTTTAACGATTTCGTTTGTTTTTTTACGATTTCGTCTGTTTTTTTACGTTTTCGTCAGTTTTTTTACGATTTCTTCCGTTTTTTACATTTTCGTCTGTTTTTTACGATTTCGTCAGTTTTTTTACGATTTCGTCCTTTTTTTACGATTTCGCTCGTTTTTTACGATTTCGCCAGTTTTTTACGATTTCGTCCTTTTTTACGATTTCGTCTGTTTTTTACGATTTCGTCTGTTTTTAACGTTTTCGTCTGTTTTTTACGATTTCGTCAGTTTTTTTACGTTTTAGTCTGTTTTTTACGATCTCGTCTGTTTTTTTATGATTTCATCTGTTTTTTTACGTTTTCGTAAGTTTTTTTTACGTTTTTGTCTTTTTTTTACGATTTCGTCTGTTTTTTTACGATTTCGTTTGTTTTTTAACGTTTTTGTCTTTTTTTTACGATTTCGTCTGTTTTTTTACGATTTCGTTTGTTTTTTAACGTTTTTGTCTGTTTTTTTACGATTTCGTCAATTTTTTACGTTTTTGTCAGTTTTTTACGATCTCGTCTGACGAAAACGTAAAAAAATCAAAGTGCCCGAAAAAAATCAAAAAAAAAGTTCGTCAAAAGTTCGTCGAAAGTATATCAAAGTGCCCCTCTATAGAAAGATGATTTAATTCTCGTAGCGATAGTGTATTTTTTGTCGTTTGACGATTTACCGTTTGCAGGATATTTTATTTTATTTTAAAAGGTGGAAAGTGGGTTTTTTTTTAATTTAATGAAAAAATTAGTGGCTATGATTAGTCCGTTGGGTCTTTGATAAATGTTGGATCTACATTGATCTCATTACGTAGTACTTTATTTCTCAAAAAATTTAATTGTATGCCGTTTTACTGTTAAAAACATTCCAGCTCCATAATTCTTTGCAAATTACTAGTTATAAGTCCCGTGCACGCACGGAGTTTACAAATAAATCAAATTTATTTAAAATTTTTTATTTAATATGCGAGTATATGAAAAAATTTACGTGTCTAATGTTTGTAATTGTGATATTAGTACAACTCATTATTATGCACGTGGTTTTACTTAAAAAAATCGTTATGTATTAATGTACTAGTGTTTTAAAACTCGAATTGACCCGGTTGGTAAAACCGTGAACCGGTCGAGTGACCAGAAGCGGATTTTACCGAAAATCCCCGTTGAACCGTGATCCAGTGGCTCGACCGGATCAAGTGATTTGAGAAAATTTGGAATTATGCTATGTGCATAAGCAATGCTTTAGTAACAATCCGATTACATAGAAACATGGTAAGAAAAGTATATAATGCACACGTCAAGAGTATACACGATTTGACATAACAGAAACAAATTAGCTGATTCCATCAATTTGACGTTTTCTCTTCAACTGGTCAATTCGAAAACATTTAAAACAAAAGGTTATGTATGGTCGTTATTGATAGAGGAATAGTTTTTAATATTATATTGAATTTTCAGTTTCACCACAAAGTTTTAAAAAACTTGGCCCGTCCTTTATAAGTTTTTTATTTTTTATTTTTGACACATTCATTTTTTTAAGTTTCTTTAATCATACTATCTTATAAAACAAATTGATATCTCTTTCATCATTAATTTTTTAAGTAATCCAAGCTTTCATGCATAATGTACAAGCTTAAATGCATACAACACATAAACAAAATATGTTAAATATACACTTTAATGTAAACAACATACAAACCAAGAAACATATTGTATCACTTTTTAATACACAATTAACACTCTTATAAAAACATCTCATTCTTTAAAAATACGAATATTCATGCAATATGTGCAATTAACCAATGCACAAACACACACTTATTGACTGGTCAACACATTTAATATTATTTTTAAAACACCTCTTAATCCATTAAACACACTAATTAATGTTATTTGTAAAACACCTAAAATGAAAAGTACATGTTATTATTTACATTGTACAAACTAATAAAACGAACAAAGCTTCATACAATTTATATGCTGATACATATAGTTTAAAAACCGGATCAGACCAACGGGTTCAACTAGGAACATGAGTTGTCACCGTTCGACTATCAATAAAAAGCTTGTTCGAAAAACATAGATACCTTTACAACCATTCGAGTGAACGGACCTGATAGGGATCATCTTCTTTTTGTTTTTTCTCCGTTAATCACGAGGGTAAACCCGCTCGCCAGCATCGCGCGGTAACCTGCTAGTGTATCAAAAATTAAATACGTTTTTAATAAAATATGGTCAAATAAAGAAATATATGACTTTTTTTTAAGATAAAAAATAATAATTAAAAGAATGTTTAAAAAACAATCTTCTTTTTTAAATACGAAAATCTTCACTTTACGTTTTCCTTTACTAAAATAAAAGATGAGTACAATTACTGTTACTGGAATATTAAAGATGTTGACTTTGCAGTTATAAAACTCATCCTTTATTTTTAATTTTATAGTGCAAAGATTCATCGGGGCATCCACTAAGGTAAATCTTTTAAAAGGTTTATAAAATTAACGCATCTTATAATGTCATTAATGTATAGAACTTTTCATATTACAAACCTATTCTCACTATGAATAAAACTTTTGAAGTTTATAAATTTTCTCAAAAAAAAATTAAATACTATTATGATAAACAAATTTTTGGACCTTTCATGCCACCTAGGCATGAAATGGTTCCTCACTATGGTACACAATTTCTTAACCTCCTTCATAAATTTCTTAGACCTATTCATTTGAAATAACATAGTGGCGATGCACCTCAAG
This sequence comes from Tanacetum coccineum, assembly GCA_026074375.1. Classification (NCBI taxonomy): domain Eukaryota; kingdom Viridiplantae; phylum Streptophyta; class Magnoliopsida; order Asterales; family Asteraceae; genus Tanacetum; species Tanacetum coccineum. Next base: position 126,302 of record BQNB010001537.1, on the reverse strand, counting down.
CATATACGATTTCATTTGCCATTAACTATGATATTTTTTCGTGATATGCATATATTTTTTTCGCATGTTTTCGCCCGTTTTAGTACGTTTAATACGTTTTCGTACCTTTTACTATGTTTTCGTACATTTTTATACGTTTTCGTTTATTTTCATATTTTTTTACGTTTTTCTACATTTTTATACTTTTGTGGACTTTTATGTATGAAAACATATAAAACATACAAAAACATACGTATAAAAACGGATAAACTATTTTCGTACGTTTCGCCCGTTTTTCTATGTTTCTTACGCTTTTGTACGTTTTTGCACATTTCCGCTCGTTTTCCCACATTTTTCTACGTTTTTTACGTTTTCGCACGCACCAAGTTAAAACGTATGAAAACAGCAAACGTTTCGCAACAAAACTTAACAAATCGACGAGAATAAAGGAAGATAAAAATGTGCCATTTAAATGGTTGTACGAGTAAAAGGGGAAAGCATTGATCATTCAGTTATCGCATTTTGGATACAGGATAATAACGAAACTTGTTCCTGTAATCTTTGTTTCCTTCTAGATACATGTCATATAAAAATCGGTACAGTTATTTACAGGAAGCAAGTAACATTTAGTTCGTCTTTTTAAGCTATTTGCGTAATTGCAATTATTACAAGCAGTAATTATTCCCTCCAAGTAACGGAATTTTATGTATCCTTAAAAGTTATAGAATGATAGTTTGGATGGATTACAACAAACTTGAGCAAAATTCCAAGACCATATATGAAGCGTTCAAGAGTGCACACAAATAACAGTCAGTTATTAGCTTGGTTTAAAAAGGCGTGCATCGTTGCGAGCACATTGCGCATCCGAGTAATGCGTTTGAACAAACCCAACGCGAAACCCGATGCGAGATTGTTCCAGGATGCGGGCTAATGCGAACGCATTAGATCGCAACAGTGTGTTGCTCACATCCGACGCAATGGATCACAAAAGTAAATTTTGGGCTATTTGGTTAATATTGTTAAAGTTAGACTTTGGAATTTTATTAAAAATGACCGTAAAACCTTTAATGAATATATATGAAACTTTTTGACCTTCATTATTAAAGTCACGTTATAACACACACTTGTAGAGTAATTTAAGTAGAAATCTTTTTTATTTATTACCTAGCGCCGCGCGTCCATGATGCGCCGCGCGTCCTTGAAGCTATTTAGCAATTAGCACGCAAGTAAATACCAGCCCCCACATTAAATAAATCATATAGCTATATGTGAAATTAAGAGACGTGAAAGAGAGCAATAAACAAAAGGTGATTCTAAATACACCGAATTGATTTTCTAAATCTACCATAATAAATGTACCAATCATTGTATTTTTCTCTTTTTTTCATTACTAATCATTACTCGTATATAGTAATATTTACTTTTTTTCTTATTAAATAGTAGTCATTCTTTGTTTTCCTTTTATACTTGGTAAATTGTTACATGTAATACCTAAACCATATCACGTTATTTTATTTATACACACTATTTGTTTCTTTTTTTTCTCATCTAATTATATACATTATTTTTATTTATATGGAACAGGTGATGAGATAAATTCGCTAAACTTGAAATACTCAAATCATGTCACTTTTTTTTTTTGGTTTATTGGTTTGTACAAAACATATTTTGTTTTTTAGTATTTACACATAACAAATATTTTGCTCTTTCCGATCACGAGATATGGCTATGAAACAAGTATTCAAAAGTAATTTTGGTTGTGGTAGATTGAATTAATTACTCGAGGTTTGATTTTCTAAATATAGATTTTTTTCTCTCTATCGAAACAAGTTTTAATATACGTGAATAAGAAGAAAACGATTTTTTTTCATAGAATAACTTTTTCCGCACGCATGCGGTCTAAGGAGTAATCTTGAGTGCAAGTCTGATATAAAATGTCAATGTCCGAGACTGTTTGGCAGCATCATTTTTGGAGCTTTTCTAGAGCTACTAGCTTTTTGTTTTACAAAAAAAGCTCGGAATTATAAGTGTTTTGTTTAGTAAGAAATTTTGAAGCTTTTAAAACCAACAAACAACTCTTGTTTTAAAAGCTAAAGAAAGAAACGTTTTTTTAGATTATTTACCAAACATTTTTATTGAAAAAAATACAACATGTAGCTTATGTTAATGGCTCGCAGTTTACAGCTTACAACTTACAGTTAATAGCTTACAATATACAACTAGTTTTGCCAATTGTTAATGTCATTCGATCTTGGTTGGTAAAAATGAGTAGTATGCAAAAAAAAGTTTTTAATTGTTTTTTCTAATCATATACTAAGAGATTACATAGTATTTCAATAGTCTTTCTTGCGAAATTAAAAATTACAAGAAGTGACATAAACAAATATGTTGAATGAAATTGACGTAAAAAAATAGTAATCAAAATAAAAACGAAAAAGGTTACGGAGTATTTATTTCACCATGTTAGGGTCCCACATATACTATATTAAATGCAAAGCATGATAAAAAGTGCTAGGGTCTCACTTAAATTATATTAGTTGCAAAATACCAGTAAAAAAGTAACACATTTAACGAGGTTTAAACAAAAGAAGTAAACAATACGAGATGAGTAGATTAAAAAAAAGTTTCGAGTCTTGCAACATAATTTTCGAATCTCTGAACAAAGCATCAATGGTCCACGTGTAAACTGGACGTCGGAACTCGGAACCACTAAACTTCTGAGCCAACATGCAGGGCCGTCTCTAAATTTATGAAATTTTTAAAGGCCCTGAGCGAAATTACATAATGAGGCCCTGTGATAAGAAACGTTATATATAAAGTGTCATCGTTTTTAAGAAATAATGCATATAATTGTTAACGGGATAAATTTTGGTGCCCCTAAAATTTTTGGGGCCCTGTGCGGTCGCCCACCTTGCACACCCTCAAAGCCGGCCCTGCCAACATGTCACACATATTGACACCACTTTTTTACTATTTCAACACTATTTATGATACAATCATTAAAATATTTTGACCAATCATTTAAAACACTTTTAGTAATGTTTTAATTATTACATTTTTACAACTAACTGGGCTAGCTCAGTTGGCCACCAATGGTGTCTTTGGAGAGGTTGTTACCACATGCGAGAGGTCTCAAGTTCGAGTCTCTCCGTGGGGGTTTTTCCTTCAAGGTGGGAATCTGTGGGATTCTGCCCCGTAGATGCTTCGGTTCGAGGCTGGCAGGGACTACCTTCTGGGTATGTACTGTGGAATCGAATCACTAATTATTATTCGAGGCTGGCAAGGACTACCTTCTGTGTAAGTACTGTGGAATCGAATAACTAACTTAGTAATTGTACTAACTCGCCGTTCCAAAAAAAAATTATTTCATTTTTACAACCAACTGGGCTAGCTCAGTTGGCCACCAATGGTGTCCTTGGGGAGGTTGTTACCAAATGCGAGAGGTCTCAGGTTCGAGTCTCTCCGTGGGGGTTTTTCCTTCAAGGTGGGAATCTGTGGGGTTCTGCCCCATAGATGCTTCGGTTCGAGGCTGACAGGGACTACCTTTTGGGTATGTACTGTGGAATCGAATCACTAATTATTATTCGAGGCTGGCAGGGACTACCTTCTGGGTAAGTACTGTGAAATCGAATAACTAACTTAGTAACTGTACTAACTCGCCGTTCCAAAAAAAAATTATTACGTTTTTACTATTTGAACACTAATAATCCTATAATCATTACAATATTTTGACTTTGACTTTTTTATTTATATTTTTACTAATCAATTATGCTTTTATTATACTAATGATTGGTATTTTACTTTTCAATTAATAGTTTCAAATAATTATTCAATAATTACTTAAATAAAAAAATAAATACTTGTCCAACAATATATATAAAAATAAACAAATATGTAAATATTAAGTTCGAATTAAATATTACAATTTTTATTAAGTAATTTTCACTTAATTTTCAATCACAAAAGTGTTACAAAATTACATTAAGTTAGATCATAACTTTCAGGCGTACGGTAATAATATTCGTGAAATTCATTTTGACGACTAACAAATTTGTCTTCCCATCCAGATGCAATATCGCTTCTATATGTGATCCAAAGTGGACGAGTTAACGGTAAAGGGAAACATTCCCGTAGCGCAACTCTAATATAATGGTTAACATTCACATGGGCAACCACTATGGTCTCATGTGACTCTAATTGCGGTGGCCTGGACCAAAGAGGAAACTCGTATTACAACCTACATCGTCAGATAGATTTACCACTACTTTGTTGTATGTCGAAGCAATAACCAAAGCCTATATACGGCATTTTCATCAATCTTTTGACTAATGGCTTTAAGACATAGCCAAAAAGTGATGCCACATCACCAAAAAGTGATGCCACATCACCAAAAAGTTCATGGCATCACACTTCTTATGGCACCATATTTTATGGCTCCCTCATTGGCACCACAAAATGTGGTGCCGTGGGAGAATTGTTTTATTTTTTTACATTTATATAAAATTAGGACTAACGATAACGGTACGAGAAAAACACTAACAAGGACTAATAATGTAAACTTTCATAACAACAAAGTTAAAATGAAAAAAAATAATAATAAATAATTGTTGTCTTCCTCCTTCATCTGCACACACAAACACACACGAAAATCAAAAACCTCACACACACAAACACAAACAAATACAAACACAAACACAAACACAAAACTCACACAACAACACAATACTCACTTGAAAATAAAAAATAAATAAGATAAAACCTTACCGCGTGACATTCTCCGAGATGGATGTACGCGAGATGGGGTGTGGTGCCATGACGCAACGTATCTCCCACTCTTACTATGTTAATCGTTATAGCTCATTTCTTCCCATAAAAGAACATCAATTTCTAATCTTTTATAGTTAATAGAGTTAACTACATTTTTGGTCATTGTGTTTTTGTGCGTTTTTTTCTTTTGATCTAAAATTTAAAAGGTTTTGGTTTTAGTCTAAAAGAGATACTTTCGTTTCACTTTCAGTCCAATTTTATTAACACCATCAGTTTAACTAGTTTGACCATTAGTTAGATGGGTATTCTAGTCTTTTCATTATATTATAACCTAAAAACTCACACTCTTTCTTTTTCCTCTAACACTTTTTCTTTTTTTTCTTCCACTTATCTTCTTCACTCTTTTGCCATAGAAAATAACACACAACAAAAAAAATAAAAATAAAACACCATTTATTTCTCTGTCTATCTATTCACCACATATATTTTCCAAGTTCTATGCATGTCTTTCTAAATTTTCATATAATTCATTTTTTGTTGGTTACATATGGAAAGCTCCCATACGCACCCTAACACATTTTAGGACGGATTGCATGAGTTTAGTTTATCGTGACATCGATTTTAAAACAAAATTTATTCTTTTGTTGTTGTATGTAGTGGAAGAGTTTATGAATGTGGTTGTTGTGGAGCTGGCCGGCTACTGGTTTAAATGGCTTGATGAGATGTGGGTTTTTGCTTTGAATTGGGTTATAGAATATGGAAATGAAAAGGTGGATATACTTGTGTTTTTATGTGGTGTTCTTTGATTTTTTGCTAAGAACTAGAAATAGATTTGTGAAAATGTATGGAATAAGTTATATATAAGTTATTATATTTGTGTTTTTAACTATAATAATATTAATAATAACTATATAATAAATACTTATTTAGTACGCATAGTTTAATATAATAATAATAATATAATATATTATAATATATATAATAATTAATAATAATAATAATAACGGTGTAAGACTTACCGTTGGTATGTTATGCTATCGCTAGGTGTCCTTTTACTTGTTGTTTCACGAAAGCCATGTTCAGCTTGCTTCCAAAGTCTTTACGTGGAATATTTTATGGAGGTACCATGTTGCTATCTGTTGTGTTCGGTATTAGTTACGTATAGAGCATCGGCATAACATTGTGCGCGATACCTTGGTAGACATATGTTTCCGGTTAGGGATTTCGGCTGGAAAAGAAGTTGATATTGGTCTTGGTGGAGGATGTGACAAACCTCTACGTCATGCGGATATGTTACTTTATTCGTGAGACGAAAGGCTTTATGTGTATGTGGATTTGACAGAGTCCTCACCTTTGACGCAGAATGGGATGGTTGAGTTTGTGCCCGGTCGTGTGGTGATTGATGCAACACATCGCAAACGGGTCTAGTAAGAGGCTAATCATTTTCATTACCAAGAAGATGGGTCTCCTTAATCACTTTGGTGGTATTTAACCAGTCAAAACTATAACGGTCAACAACAAAAAATGGGCAAAAGTGGAATGAAAGTGTCCATTTAGTAGGTAAAGCCAAAACTTTTTGAAATTTTTGGATCAAAAAACGAAAAAATGCAGCAAACCGTCCCAACACAAAAATTTGTTAATCTAGTTAATATCACTATAAAACTTCATTAACAATATCTTAAACTCTCAAAAAAGCATCAAACTTTCGCTTCAATCCGAACAATCAAACTCGAGATCTAAAAAACAACCTCATACAAGTTGTTTTCTACTTAGATTTTCTGACCAAGTGTCAGATCTGAAGATTTAGATACGAAGAGGGATAATGTGTGGAGAGAAAAAAATATAAATATTACTGTGTGTGGAGGATATTATATCAAAAACTGGCATATTATTATTATTTTATTATACATTATTGTTATTGTTATTGGTTTTTGTTGTTGGTTTTTAGTGAGGTTGTTGTTGTTGTCGTCGAAGGCTTGGGTTTTAGTGGCGCACGTCAGCCTAGGCATAAGCTCGGCTTAGTTGGCGTGTTCGTTTTCGTTGTTGTTGGGAAATGATTTATCCCTACCAACCCTGATGTCTACTTAGTCTTCCTATGTCGCGGACACACCGATGATCATGACAAGTGATTTAGCGGTTTGTAGGAAGCAAAATAGTTCTGATCGATGCTAAGACTGTTGAATATGTGCCGCTTGATTATACTTATGTCAGTCAAGTATATGACTAATTTGTTTCATATACTTCTTGAACAATTGTCATTTTAGGACACATAATAAGTTCCCCTTTCAAGGAGTTGTTTGTAATATATTAGGTTTTTCGTTTTTTTGTGTTGCTTTTAAAGCTTATTAACGATTTTTTAGGCATTGTTTTATGGTCATTTTTTTCTTATTGTCATGGTGTGTTTTTTGGATTGTTTCCTTTAAAGTTTGAATGTGTTGGTTTTGGTATATTCTAAATCGACTTTTGTCAAATCTAAGCTCGATAAATCGTATTGAAAACCGAAAAACCTTAATAAGCAAGTTCAAAAATAAACGGTAAAACCAAAATAAACTCACAAACCGACACAAAGCGAAACGAAATATGGTTTCTAAAAATAAAAATGCAAATATTTTCGGTTCAGGTTTCGATTTTATACAAAAATCTCGAACCAAACCGAACCGTTGCTCACCACCTAAAGTGACAGATAACTCGACGGTTTAGATTTAAAAAGTTAATAACTGGAAAATTGTATTTTATATAAGGTGTTTGTGTTAGGAGTAGCAAATCGTTTGTTATGTTTTCTGAAACCTAAGTTAACTACTTTCTCTCAAATTATGGTCTAGCGGGAGTTTAATAAATTAAAAGTGGGACCACTACAGTTATCAACCAATCAAATTCGAATATTTCTCCACGAAAGTCTCTTTACATAGTTAAAAATGAAAAAGTGAAAATTATTTTGGTGGACTATACTATTTGTGTGGAAGGGAGTAACTTTTATAAAACGCGCAATCCACCTCAAAAAGACCAAGGGCTTCAACAAGGTTTGGACTCAATCCCTGTAGATTAGGTTCTTTAACAGTGAAAAGTTAGTTGTTAGTGGTTCGAGCTCACTAGTGACATCCAAATTAGGTTATGACATGACTCGAACAGTCACCTTAGAGGATAAACTCACCACTTATTTTTTCCTGAAGGAACACCCAAGGAGTGCTTAAACCCTGAGGACCTGCCCTCATGTGGTAACAACCTTCCAAGGATTTACCCTCTTGGTGGCCATTCGAGCTTAGCCAGTATGGTTAAAACCCTGTAGATTAGAGGTGAGTATTCACTTCTAAACTTCAATTCAGTGCTACGTGCAATCAAAATAGACTGATCATGCCAATTTCCTGAAAAGGGAGGGATTTAGCCAGTTTTAATATGTAATTTAAATATTAGTTTGTTTTATATATTAAAAAGATTTTAATAAATAAAAAAGTGTAGGGTCGACAATGTCGACCCAAAGTTTCAAAGGGGATGTCGACCCTAAGTTAAGTCAACTTTTTTGGTGGAAATATTGTGGTCCCCACTGTCGACCCAAAATACAAAGGAATATGTCGACCCAAAGAATTTTAGGTCGAGAAATTTGGATCGAGAACTTAGGGTCGAAATTGTCGACCCTAAGTACTTTGGGTCGACACCCTTTGTAACTTAGGGTCGAAAATGTTGACCCTAACCCCTTATATTGTAGTGTGGTGCAGTGGTGGTGAAGATGTTCTGGACCCCAAATGAAGGATAATACAGAGATAGTCTTAGATGAATTGTGATAATAGTAGTCGCGATCTGAGCTAAGTTACATATGTCACATGCTTTATAATCAGTACCAAGCTATGTTAGTATTTATCTTAAGTTTGCGTCTAATTGCAGCAAGAAATAGCCTTGCTTTGTTAACTTAATGTCAGGCTCGGCTTAATGTCATATGGGGCCCGTTGAGTTGTTAGTATGTAAGGGACTACTGTGTAGTACTCGTAACCTTTGCTTGTAGATATCCTTTCTCTACTTGGAAACATATGGAATGATATATTTAGAGCTGCCCGCCATAATAATGCTTCATCAAACGCTGATGTGTGCCTTTATTTTAGCTTGCGTTATAAAGAACGATGGAAATTTTGAAACCTGTAAGAACTATATACGATTCGTGCTATTGCCTCATTCACGAAGGAAAATAGTGAAGGTGTTTAGAATAGAGCACGTAGTGGAAATTGAAATTTTCGTAATTGTTGTATTTTCTTCAGTTCAGTACGCTTTCTGTCGTAAACAAATACGTAATAGTGCAAATAGTGTAGCATACGACATTGTATTGTCTTCCATGGGTGCATCCTTCTGGTAGACCCTGTGAGTTTTTTTCCGTTTGTAACTTCACTCAGTCTTGTTAATATGCAAAACGAGTCTTATGTGATGAGGATAGTGGGAAAGAATTCATATTGTGTGAATACAACAGAGATGCAGACTCTTACAGGTAAATTATATTGCTTATATTGTATCGGGTAATAATTATTCTCATAAAATATGCTGCATTGATTGCTTCTATTGCTTTCGGGGGTCGGGCCTTAATTTATATCTTTGGTTGCAGATTATTGTTGACGTATGTGGTTTGATAGACCCTATCCGTCTAATAAACCAAAAGATAACATGGCCACACAACATGTTATTATCCATCATATATATAGGCTAGGAACTAATGAATTATAAAGGTATGCTACAACTTATTATCCAATAGGTATTGCACATAATGGATTATAAAGAGATGTTGCAGGTTATTATTCAAATTGTACAAATGTTATTATTCAACTTGTACAAATGTCTTGGCTATAAATAACCAATCCCTTCCTCCTCATTTTGGCAGGTTATCTCTCTCTCTCTACACATTTATTTACGAGTAAATTGCAAAAATCGTCCCTAACGTTTAGCCAAATTGCATGTTTCGTCTCAAATAGTTTGAAAGTGCATAGATAGTCCCAAAATCAAACTATTTTGCAAATAATCGTCCCTGGTTAACGACGAAACATGCAATTTGGCTAAACCTTAGGGACGAAACATGCAATTTGGCTAAACTATGTGGGACGATTTTTGCACTTTGGCTAAACCTTAGGGATGATTTTTGCACTTTCAAACTATTTGGGACGAAACATGCAATTTGGCTAAACCTTAGGGACGATTTTTGCAATGAAACTAGATTATGGGCGACGCGTATGGGATTGTTTGGTATAGTTTTATTTGTATGTCACCCATCGGCATGGTACCGTTCTTTCAGTGTGTCCCGTTTGGTTTCATATCCTCCGATTTTGGGGTGTGTAAGAGGGTTGTATCATGACGTTCGGTATTGATCGACTAAGGGCTCCGGTTAAGTCGTTCGGAGACATTGGTAAAGAGTTTCATCCGTAGGAGGCGAAAAGCAAAACAGTGATGGGTTTATTGGTTAAGATCCGGGTATGTTTTTACCAGGCTCATTACAGGGGCTAGCACCGTACTCTGGTACAAGTTCGTTAACTCTTCCATGGTGCCATGCCCGCTGTTAGAGCACAGGGAGTCGTGGTGCCAAACTCCAAAAGTGGTGCCACGTCAGCAAAATGGAGTTTGGCACCAGAAATGCCATTGTTATCATTTGTACCGCATGCTAACATCATTAGAAATGACCATTGTTTGTGAATGAGAAAATACTTTGTTGTTGCCTGTTAGTGACAAGGTCGCGTGTTGGCTTTAGGCAAGAATCGCCCATGTGACTGGATAACGGTTTCTTGTTAAACCTGGTTGTGAAAATTAGCTCGTCGAAACTGATGGTGGTACAACGTTAAAAACTTATCATACTCTTAAGCATGGTTTGTGCTCTATAATGCATGCTAAATTCACGTACCACTGATTTTTATGCAAAGACACAGTAGGAACTAGGAACTGCATGTGTTACCTTCATGTTATATTGCACATCGACACTTATGCACAGCCAAAAAGTTATTAACTATGGATGATGCCTCATCAGATAAAGTGTAATATATGATGTCGTACGTCACGTGCCTATTCCATAAATTTAAAATAACTAAAGGGCTGGTTCATGGATGAATAATGGTGTTGCACATTGGTTGGTGAGTAAAATAAAAAGATGAAACACAATTTGGTGGGTAAAATAAAAGATGAAATATAATGTAAAATAGGGGGTAAAACAAAGTTGGTTTAAAATATGTCATACGTTTCCTTTTCTCTTACAAGACGTGGAGAGCTCATAGTAAAAGTGTGATACTATAGTCTAGTGATTTAGTCACTATTTACTTTGGCCATGCACACTATTTGGATATTGTTTTAGCCAATTGTACACATGTTTTTGCGTCAAATAGCCAACTTTCACTCTTTCTTTTCAAAATGGTCATGCTCTACCCGCTCAATTGCTTTACCACCTTAGATAGTTGACATGTGTCCAATTAAATGTACTTTTTATTGGCCCACAAATCATTAAGTTGGCCCATCACTTCATACAAGATTACCAAAACACCCTCAATTTTTATATTATTTCTCTCTTTTTATTAATTATTAATACTTACTTTCCCACCTACCTCATATTTATTTCCAGATTTCAGTGACACCACCACGCGACTGCTCCACCACCACCATCGTTCTACCGCTCGACCCCCACCGCTCTACTGCTCTATCACTTCTCGATCGCTTCACAATCACCGCTCTACTGCGACCGCTGCTCCACCACTTTAAGAATAGCTTTTCTTAAAATATTGTTTAATAGAAACAATAATATACCAGAATCGCAATAAAATGGATTCTCTTTCAATCATATCAATTCTTTCCAAAAGTTAGATGAGAAACAAAAATACTTTCATCCTTTCATTTCACCGTATCATTCATCGTGAATGGCAAAGCACATTTATAAAAGTTATTTATCATCCATTCCACCGTATATACTTCATGCTATTTCTCAAATAAAAATCAAGGTATAAAAGTTATTTAGCAAGTCTAAAAAAGAAACGTAAATAGAGGTGGTGGGTATGTGATGGTATAATTAATGGTGGTAGAAAGTTAAGTGGTAAAGTAAGGAAAATAGATAATATAAATGAGGGTATTTTTGACTTCTTATATGTATTGTGGGGTTATGATATGACATAGTGGGTCATCTTAATTATTGGTGGGTCTACTAAATTATACTTGAAAATTGACATGTGTCACTTATCAAAGGTGGTAGAGCAGTAAAGCGGTAGAGCATGACATTTTAGAAGAGGGAAAAGTGAAGGTTTGTCTATTGGCGATAAAAAAAAACAAACACTTGTACAATAAGCTAAAACAATGAATTTCTCTCTAAAAGAAGTACAAAAAGATCTATAAACTTACTATCCTTAAAAAAGTTTATTTTTTATGATATACTACTCCTCAGCCTAAAAAATTATTTGTCCCCTATTGATTTTTTAAGTTTTTTTCTTCTAACTTTGACCTTAAATATTTTTGTTTGTGTTATATAATACTGGATGCAAAAATATATGAATTGATTGGTTTTTAAATTTTTTCAATGGTATAAAATTTTCACAATTATTATATAAACCAAAGAAAAAATATTTAAGGTCAAAGTTAAAAGAAAAAAACTTAAAAAATCAATAAATGACAATAAATTTAGGACGTAATGTATATGCTTTTACACCTCTTTCACTTCGCTTTGATTTTACACTTTATTCACTTCTATCTATAGTCTTTGAGTATTGCTTTTTGCACATTGGGAGTTAAAAAAGGGATATGACTTTTGATGTTACATTCCAAATGTTACAAAGAATGCAGAAGCATGCATTTGATTTCTTACTTAACTTAAAACAGAATGTAATGGTGTAGACCATTCAAACTATAAAATACTTAAAAATATTTATCTCACACATTTTGAGATAAATTCATGAAAATGTGACGGAGTATTTTTATTTTTATTGGCAAAAGAAAATTACACCTTCTTGTTATTATCACATTACCTTAATTAACACGATTTATTCTTTTATGGCTATTTGGACCTAGAGAGAAGTTGTTAAAATCATGGCGAGTGACCTCAATCGCATCACAAAAATAATAATGATGCTACAATCTTTAATCATGTCTTACATAATGGCCATGACTTACATATACACGTTGTGGCTTTACGACATAACACCTTTGTTTATGGTAAATTGCATTCATTATTAAGGTTACACACTAATTTTCAGATTAAGAAGTGTTTTCTTGTTTCAAAAGTATTAAAGATTTAAATGTAAAGTAAAGAATTGCTATGCGTATATGGCACCAACCTATCATAGTAAAATAAAAATGAATGCGTTAAAAACCCAAAAAAACTGATCATAGCAGCTCGCTACTTTCTTGACAAATTGTTATCTAAATTTTGTGCTTTATACATCAGTACATCACGCAAGTTTTAGGTACGCCTATTGTGTTTCTTGGTCAAATATCGTTTTCTACATGATAACACAGTGATATGTCACAAGAAATATAAACCAAATAAAAAAGTGAAATGATAGGCCGTTTCTATGTCAAACTTTATGTAAAAGCATTGGCCGTTTTAAAAGCGTTTGCAATTTTCATTAAAGCAGAGATGCAAGAAAAATATATTTTGCATGTTTCTCGTAAGGGACTTGAGCAACTAAAACCCCAAAAGACAAAAGAGAAATGTTCTATATGCGAAAAAATTTCAAAAATAAATCACAAGGCAAAAGATAATTCACAACTTTTACATGTGTGCATAAGATGCAACTTTTAAGGTCTATCATTACTAAAAAAATATATATATATATAATGGTTAATTTTGTTATTAGACAATATACTAATTGAGGTAACCATAACTCAATAACACCACTTTTTACCCAACCCTAGCGCTGCCCGCCGCCCCCTTCCAATCTTTTCTCAACCTTAATCCGATTTTGTTCGTGGTTTCGCTTCTTTTATCGTCAGATCTCCCTTCAATCCAAATGGCTGGAAGTCATCATAACAAAGATTTCAAAAATAGGCGTTCGCATAAAACCAATGAAGAGCTTACTCAGAAGATTTCTCATTCCATTTTCGTAACTAATTTTCCTGATTCGGTGAACTCCCGCGACCTATGGAGAGAATGTAGTGTTTATGGTACGGTGGTGGACGTGTTTATTCCGTCTAAGAAGTCAAAGGCAGGTAAGAGATTTGCTTTTGTTCGTTTTATTAAGGTTTTTAATCTTGATCGTCTGGTGAAGAACTTATGTACGTTATGGATTGGTCGTCACCATTTGTTTGCGAATCAAGTTCGTTTTGACAGACCGTATAAACCTTCGGCTCAAAAACCTAACTTCCCTCCTCTGAATGGCTCGTTTAAGACCCATGGTTATGGGGTCAATCAATCGGGGTTTAAACAAAATAAAGGGTATGCAAGTTCGTATGTGTCTGCTGTCAATGGGGTCTCTAATGTTCATCATGGTCCTCTGATATCCCCTTCACCTGCGTTGGTTCTAGATGACAGTTGTATTAATGAACGGGATTTTTCTAAATGTGTGATGGGAAGAGTTAAGGACTTCAGTTCGATTACAAATTTACTGATTATTCTTGATGATGAAGGTTTCGAGGATGTTAAACTGATTTATCTTGGAGGAAAGTGGGTGATGTTTGAATTTAATAAGGCTGAATCTAAGTCGAACTTGATGAAACACACTGGGGTTAATTCTTGGTTTCATGTGCTTCAAGATGTCACTCAAGATTTTGTTAGTGATGAGCGTGTTGTTTGGGTGGATATCGAGGGAGTTCCGCTTCATGCCTGGTCATGTGAGACTTTTTCAAAAATCGGAAAAAAATGGGGTGAAACGTTGGATATTGAGGACTCTTTTGAGTCATCTTTCGGTCGCAAACGTTTGTGTATCATAACTAATCATCCTACTTCCATTCTCGAGTCGTTCAAGATTTTAGTTAAGGGTAAAGTGTTCATGGTACGTGCAAAAGAGCTCTTCACATGGAATCCTTCTTTTCTCCCTGTTAAGGAGAAGGTTTATGTGTCGGATGATGATTCTGTTCGTGGTGAGAATGTTAACGAAATGCAGCCTCCTATGAGCGACGAAGAGGAAGGTGAGTTTAAATCTAGTGATATTGAAGGAGTTGCTGACACGTTCTTTGGGGATAATTCTGTTTCGTCTTTGAAACATACGGTTAATATGGGTGAACAACGTTCTGAAGATCCTTTTGAGATTTATGAGCTACTTAATAATAAGAAGTCCGATGTGGAGAAACGGGACATGAGCCCCTCTCTGTCCCACCCACCTGGTTTCACACCAGTGAGTTCCGAGGCTGTGAATAACAGAAATCAGGTTATTGAAGAGGAGGTACCTATTTTGGATAAGGAGTCTTCGCCAAGGATTAGTGCGAAGGTTATGAATCAGTCTCAAGTAGTCCAAGAGGAGGTTTCTTTCAATTCTGTTGGGCAAAGTGAGGAAAAAAAAGGTGGGTCTGTTTTGGGGGTTTTGGAAGAGGTGATCCGTGTTGGTCAAGCTATGGGATATTCCACGGAGGGATGTGAAAAGGATGTCGAGTCTATTATTGGGAACCAAGGAGACGATGTTGTGGTTAGATGAATATTATGTCCATTAATATTCAAGGTCTTGGTCACAAGACTAAAAAGGAGTGGGTAAAAGAGTTAACTTATAAAAACAATATTAACTTCATCGCTATTCAAGAGACTAAGATGGAAAGGGTTTCTCATATGGATGTGAAGTTCATGTGGGGCAATTCAAATTATGACTTCGTTTGTAGTGATTCATTAGGGAGTTCAGGTGGCATTCTATGTATTTGGGAGGAGACGGTTTTCAAGAAGGATTATGTTACGATTTCTGATAACTTTGTTGCTATTTATGGGTCATGGATTTCGAATAAAGCCAAGATTCTTATGGTGGCCATATATGCTCCACAGGATCCTAAATATAGACGAGTTTTATGGGATTATATATCAATTTTGCTAAGTCGATGGAATGGTGAGGTTATCCTCATGGGTGATTTTAATGAGGTTCGTAGTATGGATGAAAGGCGAGGGTCGTGGTTTAACTCTTATAACGCAAGGCTCTTTGATAATTTTATTTCTTCCTCGGGTCTTGTCGATGTTAAAATGGAAGGATACTCCTTTACTTGGTCTCATCCCTCGGCAAATAAAATGAGTAAGTTAGATAGGTTTCTCGTTTCTGATGGTATTATTTCCTTATTTCCCTCCATCACGGCTTGTTGTCTTGATCGTCATTTATCGGATCACCGTCCTATTCTTCTTTGCGAAGTTAAATTGGACTTTGGACCGGTTCCTTTTCGTATGTATCATTCATGGTTTAGTTATGATGGTTTCGATGATATGGTGGTTCAAACTTGGGGCTCTCTTCCGCATTCTGATAAGAATGGTATGATACGTTTCAAAAAGAAGCTTCAGGAGCTCAAGAAGATTATTCGAGTTTGGATCAAAGATAAAAACACTCAATTATCTTGTACCAAGCAATCTATTTCTAATGAGTTGCGTGACATTGATAAGCAGTTGGATGATGGTGGGGTTTCTGATTTGATGTTACTCAGGCGAAAGGAATTAAATTGCCAGCTTTCTGATATTAAGACTATGGAAGCAACTGATTCGATGCAAAAGTCTAAAGTTAGATGGGCTATCGAAGGGGACGAGAATTCGAAATATTTCCATGGAATAATTAATAAAAAGCGATCTCATTTGGCGATTCGTGGCGTTTTTTACGAGGGTGTTTGGCTCACTGAACCGGTTTTAGTCAAGAAGGCTTTTCTTGATCACTATGAGTCTCGGTTCAAAAAGCCGACGTCGGCTAGGTTCAAAATTAACTTTTCTTTTCCTAACAGGTTGTCTTTTGATCAAGTTGCCGACTTGGAACGAGGAGTTTCTCGTGATGAAATTCGTTTGGCTGTGTGGGATTGCGGTGAAAATAAGTCTCCGGGTCCGGACGGATTTACTTTCGAGTTTTTCAGGAAATACTGGAAGTGTATTCGTCCTGATTTTTGTGCAGCGGTCGAACATTTTTTTGTGAACGGGTCGTTTTCTAAGGGTTGCAATTCCTCCTTTATAGCCTTAATTCCTAAGGTCACGGATGCTAAATTTGTTAACGATTATCGACCTATTAGCCTTATAGGAAGCGTGTACAAAGTGGTTACAAAGATTATGGCTAATCGTTTGGCCTTGGTTATCGACGATATTGTTTCCGATACTCAATCCGCCTTTGTAGCAAAGAGACAAATTTTGGACGATCCCTTTATTCTTAATGAAGTCCTTAACTGGTGTAAAAGGAAGAACAAGAAGGCGATGTTTTTTAAAGTCGACTTCGCTAAGGCTTATGATTCGGTTCGTTGGGACTTCTTGATTGATGTTCTTGAGGCTTTTGGTTTTGGTTCGACTTGGTGTAACTGGATTCGTGGTACTTTTTGTTTCGCGAAGGCTTCGATTCTGGTTAATGGGAGTCCATCTAACGAGTTCCAATTCCATTGTGGGCTCAAACAAGGTGATCCCCTTTCTCCCTACCTTTTCATTCTTGTGATGGAATCGTTGCACCTTTCCGTTTGTAGAGCCGTTAATGAAAGGTTGTTCAAAGGCATTCGTCTTCACGAATCTCTCTCCTTATCCCATTTATTTTACGCGGATGATGCTCTGTTTATTGGTGAATGGTCCGACGTAAATTTGCGAGGTATTATTCACATCATTAAGTGTTTTCATCTCGCGTTGGGGTTACAAATTAATATTAATAAAAGCCAAATATTGGGTGTGGGAGTTCCTCGAGTTTCTATTGAGAATATGGCGTCGTCCATAGGCTGCTCAATTATGCAAAACAAGTTTCGATACCTTGGTGTTATGGTGGGAGATTGTATGTCTCGTCATAAGGCTTGGGATGACGTTGTGCTTAAATTGAGGTCGCGTCTTTCTAAATGGAAGGCGAAAACCTTGTCGATTGGTGGTAGACTTACCCTCTTGAAGTCGGTTTTGGGTGCATCTCCTCTCTATACTATGTCTATTTTTAAGGTTCCAAAAGGCGTTCTTAAGGTGATGGAGTCCATTCGGAATAATTTTTTTAAAGGGGCTGACCTTTCGGAGAGAAAAATAACGTGGGTGGCATGGGACAAGGTTCTAGCGTCAAAGAAAAAAGGGGGTCTAGGTGTTTCAAGCTATCATGCTCTTAACCGTGCTCTCCTTCTTAAATGGGTATGGCGGTTTGTGTCTCTAGACGGCTCCCTTTGGTATCGAGTCATTCAAGCTATTAATAGGGCTTCGATTGATTCTCATTCGGTTCAAATGGTGTCCATATGGAGCTCCATCTTAAGGGAGGTTCGTGTTTTCAAGGCTTCAGGTTTTGACTTCTTATATTACTGCTCTAAACGTGTAGGGGATGGTAGGAATACTCGGTTTTGGTTGGATTGCTGGAAAGGAGACATTCCTTTTAGAGACGCTTTTCCTCGTCTTTTTGCCCTTGAGTCGAACCACCAGATTTCAGTGGCGGAGAAGTTGTCCGCTGCTTTGGATAGTTCATTTCGTAGGTTAGCGAGAGGAGGAGTGGAGCAACATCAGCTCTCTGAGTTATCTTTGATCATCGATGCAGTGTCCCTTTCTCTTTCTTTGGACCGGTGGGTGTTCACGATGTCTAATGATGGTGCTTTCAGTGTTAAAGTGGTTCGTAATGCTATTGACGACTTGTCTCTCCCATCGCATTCTGATTCCACAAGATGGGTGAAGGGTGTTCCTATTAAGATTAATATTTTTGCTTGGCGGGCTCGTCGTGATTGTCTTCCTACAAGGATTAACCTGATTCGTAGAGGTGTTACTTTGGAATCGTCTTCTTGTCCGCTTTGTCTCACAGGTGAGGAAGATGTTTCTCATGTTTTCTTTCGGTGTTCGTTGGCTCGGGCTGTTTTACGGTGTATATGTCGATGGTGGGATTTAGATTGGCAGCCTTGGCCCTCGTTTTCGGAGTGGTTATCTTGGTTTTCTTCTATTCGGCTTTCTTTTGCTTATTAGAAGGCGTTTTCCTTGTTGCTTGGTGGTATATATGGGGATTGCGGAACCGTACTATTTTCGACTCTACCACGCCTAATCGTTCGGTGATCTTTGACGATATCGTATCTCTTTCTTTTCAATGGTGTTATAACAGATGTAATAGGTTGTTTTCTTTGGAAACTTGGCTTAAAAACCCTCATTTGATTTCTTTGTAATATTTGTTCTAGCGCCTTGCTAGTAATAAAATGTCGCCGTTAAAAAAAAAAGACAATATACTAATTGTCGTGAGAGAGTACCACAAACAGTGCCAAAAAAAGTTAGTCAAAACACTAGCTTAAAATCTGGCCCAAAGTAAAAAAAAACCCACCGGCCCAAAATGGAAAAAAAAATTACAAAACGGACCCTCAACTTTTAACTATTTACGAATTTTTATATAATAAACTGTATTTATCAAATATATAACACATATCTACCGATTCATTCAGAGCAAAAAATACCTGCGGAAAGATTTTCGAATTGCGAACAAAACGAGCCCAATATTGCAATGCTTCTGAAATACGCACGCTTTTATAAAAAATGTCAAAAATGTTTGGATCCTTAGCCGGGCTCCTTTTAGCGCATGTGGTCGTCCAAAATGGTAAATCTATAATATATATGGACAAAAAGCAGTCGGCCCATTATTCTTGGTTACAATAACTACCAAAAAATTGTTAAAACATACCAAAATACCGAAAACACACTATTATCAAAACTAAATATCTTTTGATATTAGGTTAACCTCCGCCGTAACGCGCGAGCAATATGCCGACTCGTTTCACACATATTATAAAACCTTTGACTTTTTGTGTAAAGGCGCATATATATATATATATATATATATATATATATATATATATATATATATATATATATATATATATATATATATATATATATATATATATATATATAGTGTTGGGTTCTTTTCAGAACCAAATGAATGTACAGAACTGCGAGAACCATTTTTAGCTTTTGATCAAAATAATTTATGGCTGAAAATAAAATAGCATTACTGTAAATAAATTCAAATTAAAATGATATAATTTATTAACCTGAAGGGCAATTATGAAACTTCAACTTATAGTCAAATACTAAAATATTGGGTCAGTTATCATTTTATTTCAAAATCCAAACCCACACATGTCTCTCCTTTTCCAGATCTAGATCGGCTTGTAATTTTCTTCACAAAATTTTCGAATTTTTTTTATCAAATATCAAATACAAGGATCGAGTGTGATGATGTTTATGTTGTTTGTTTGCTTTGTTCCACCGGCTCCACTGTTATTATTCAAAAGAATGGAGGGATGCGGATCCCATTTTTTTGCCATGTTCAAATCAATGAATAAATCTACCATTAAAAGCCCATTACATCTAATTTTTCAAAAAGATGAAGAGATGTTGATTCCTGTTTGTTGTTTTAAAGTGTGAAAGTCTATTACAAAATTAATGGATGTCATTCGATGTTCTTTTTATCGGATTTCATAGCCATAACTAAATGATCTGATTTAATCTTGGCATCTTTGAAAGGCCTAAAAGGTACCCAGATTACATCCATTTCATTTGTCGTCATTTATTTCGTCATTTTCGAATACGATTATCACTTATATATGTTTTGGTCTTCGATCTAAAATATAATATTTGAGTTTCGACCTGGAAATAAAATATGGGTTTCGTTATGAAAAAGTTTGATTTTATAAACTAAAAGTAATTTTGCCTCTAACAAAAAAAATATGTTTTCGTTGTGGAGACAACTTTGTGTGGATGTGTATCCTTTGTTTTCATATATACTGTAATTGATTACAACTCTTTTATGTAAGTACAAAATTGATAGTACATGACCTTCTAAGATGGCGTCTACAAAGTTAATAGTGTGGTTTGTTTTATACAAGTGCAATATGTATGTTTACTGGAAGACTAGTGCACATGTGTTCTCGTTATTTTAACTTTTGCATATGGTCATGTTACTTTTTTTTGGTTATTTTGATAACATATACAAAATTATAAAAATACAAAAAAATAAATTACAAAAAAAAACGCAAAAAAAGAAATTGTGGGTACAAATGGTGTTTAGGGGATCCGGTAAATATAACATAAGCACATAAATTGATTACACTCGTTTTACGTAAGTACAAAATTGATAGTAATGGACCTATGTGATGTGTTCTACAAGTTAACGTGTGGTTTGTTTTATTACAAGGCTATATCGTATGTTACTGTGAGTCTAGTGACACATGTGTTCTCGTTATTTTAACTTTTGCATATGGTCATGTTACTTTTTTTTGGTTATTTTGATTATATGTTGTTTTAGTAAAATTTGACATTTTTTTTAATTGTTGGTTGTTATTGCTTTCTCGAGATGTTCTTTCATTTTTGGAAATATCTTGTGATGTTAACAGGTGTGGAAAGACCTATAAGGTTTCAAGCGATGCCTAAAATCTATTACTAAAATGCACAAGTAATGCAGATCATACAAGAGATTCAGTGCATCATAACTAATTCGAGTATATAAGGCATATGGATGAACTCAAATGCACATGTATTTTTAACTCGAGTAAAGACAAGTATGATGAGCGAAGAGTGCACATGTATTTTGTGTATAATGTTTGTAAAAATGTTTGAAAATTAAATGTGAGTTTTTAAGGTCCTTTTTGAACTATTGCACCATGATTTTTTGTAATCCTATCTCTAACTTTTCAATGCTAATATACATGTAGTTTTCATTCCATGTACTTGTAACAAAATATTTGTGGAGTAAATAAATTCAATGTATTAAGATTTTGATACACTTAAATACAATGTACTTTACCATTTATTTGAAATAACACATTGCAAACTTACTTTGTAACATGCATTGCTGAAAAGAATATTCACAAAATTGAAATAAAAAAAATTTAAATTCCATAATATTTAGGTTGGCAAAATTATTTTCATATTATTTTATTTTATAATGGAAAATATATAGTGCAACTTTTACCTTTATACCATTTATATTTAATTTATATAATAAGTTAAGATTTATTAGAATTTATTATGGGTCCATGATGTTTCTCGAAGTTTGTACCTTTTATTTGGTTATGTAATTGATCATCTCAATATATTTTTTTTATTTTAGATTATTGATATATTTTGTTATTTATATTTATAGAGATTGTTTTGGTGCCATGGTTTGAGGTGTTTGGTTAATTGTTATATGTTTTAGGAATATGATTTATTGCACTTTGGTGGGGAGGGTGGTCTGAGTGGTTTGGGTGGGGATGTATTTATGTTTTGACTCTTTTGAATGGGTTCTGTAACTCGTAGCGAGGGGGACGGTGTAGTGGATTGTAGAGTGGGTTGTGTTGGTTGGGTATTATTTTTTTTTATGGTAAATAATGTTGGACACACTTGCACATAATTTCTTTTAACTGACACACAATTGACACATTTTCACATGATATTAAGACACATAAATGAATTTTCACATGATATTAATGACATATAAATGAATTCTCTACAGTTCTATTCCTTTTTACCAAAATCAACTTTCGATTTGATCCAACTTCTCGCTCTATCTCTCTCTCTATCCTATTATTATATATTTTATTTAAATATTTATATTATTTAGATATATATATATAGATTTATATTATATAGTATATATATGTAAATTTACTCTTTAGTTTTTGTGTAAATTCCACACTGAAAGAGAAACATAGCCACATGTTTTTGTTTGTAGTCCTAATAAAGTTGATGCATCTTTTAAAATTAAAATAGCTTACTTTATCAAAAAAATAAAGTAATCTACCTTGTGCTGTAACTTTTTATTTTATACCAAGCTAAAGGTAGAAGAAAACTCTTGAATTTTAATAGGTAGTTCTTGGAATCATAATATGTGCTAGCTATAAGCTAGTTTTTATCAAATTAAATCTATTACGTGCTTATGAGATTGTTGTGTACAATATCAAAAGGATAAAAAAATATTAAGCGGGTAAACAAGGAAAAACATATTTTTGCTAGTGTGTGTATGTTGCAATGCTACTTATCTGACCAATATAGCATTGCGCATATATTACAAACAACGATGCACGACTCGGTAAATAAAAAAAATAAAAAAAAATCAAGAGACATTTAGTTCAAAGGATATTTATTTGAAACAAAGGTACAGGGCTACTATCATGGTGTACGAGTGATAATGCAATACAAACAAGAAAATTTACTCATTAATTGCTCTAAGATATGTTTGACTATAATTTATTTTTATTATAAATAATGGTAAGAGATGACATAAATTATTGTTCGGATGCGAATTAAAGATACAATAAACTTGCTGTGGTAAGTTTTCAAATTTACATCATCGCCATCACTTTACGATAAGGGTTTCAATACATACTTCGTAAAGCATAGGCATGCTTTTGTCCGAATAGTTGACCACTTAAATATGCAAGTCGTGATGCAAATACAAATTACAACATAAAGCATGTTTACACGTAAAATATTCGTACATATTTTTGAAATACAACTTAAAATAGCCATGCATAAATGTACAACACATGAGAAGGGCAAAGTACCACATGAACACAAAAATAATTAAGTGTTCATAATATGCACATAGTAATAGCGCACACTCACATAGTAAAAAGTACTATGAAAACAAGCACAAATAAAATACATAGTTGTCATCAGGGTTCTAAAAAACGTGCTATAACGGCGTCACAGCGCGAGGCGTGGCCTCCACGTTACGAAACAGGCCAAGGCGTCGTCTCTAGGCGTAGCGTGCAATAAAACGCGATAAGGCGTGATAAAGCGCGCTATAACGCGCCTTTTTTTGAAGCTTTTAAAAGTTTTCATGGATTTGAGCTTATTTACAAGTATTTATGATTTGGGTTGTATGGATTCGGGCTTAGTAACTCCATAATTTAATTTTAAGCCTAGTAGCTAACTAATATTGACCACTCTATAAATATTATTTGTCGCCTTGAGTCACGCCTTAAAAACGCTATGATGCAATGCCTCACGCTAAATCTTGAGGCTTGGCTATGCCGTCACGCCACGCTTCACGTTATTTATAACCTTGGTTGTCATTGATGGTAAATAAATAAAAGAGTGTTTCAAAACATGAAAAAGAAGTTATTTTGAGAACCACACCACACTATTTAATATTGATAAAACCCATAAAATTTTGTGATGCATGTGATACTAACCTCTGTCTTCCCTTCAGCATTTTCTTCCAAGGAGGTTTGTCTATCTTGCTGTTAGGATGGCATCCTTCGAGGTGACGCTCTTCTACCTTTCGATGTGGTGCCTTCAGTTTTGTGTTGGATACGTACATGGGCATTATACTTGGTATGTATATGGCGTTGTATCTCTGGCATGGTATCATCCGTTCATACGGGTCATTCTGTGCGACTTCCGATAGTTTATATCAACACCATGTTCGTAAATTCTCAAATTTTATTTCTTAATGTCCTTTACCCCTTCACCACCATACAAATTACAAAAAACAAAACAAAACAACAATAATAAGAAAAACGTACTTAGTGTGGACCGGATGGCACATACCACTAGGTAGTAGTCCGATGAACATATTTTTACATAAATAAAGAACACATATTGAGATATCATTGCTATTTTTATCTTCCATGCATGTCACTAATGCATGAATGCTAGGTAGAACATCTATATCCGAATACATTTTAAGTTTTGAATCACGAATCGATCTCGTTAATATATGAAATGTCAACGCGGACAATAGAGTGCCTCAATCTTACCTTGGTACACGACGACTAGTTCTATCGGCCTAGTTATATAAAACAGAACAGAAAAAGGGATGCGTGTTATACAACGGTCCATCGGCCTAGTTCTATGACCATCGTGTTCCTTCGGTATGCTACCAACAAAGATATGCAAATTAAGGCGCCTAATGAGCATGCATGCAATGTCATTCCTTGTTCAATGGTCACATATATGTCATATTTTCCTAGTGGTTTGTAAATCACTAGCATGTAGGATATATTCACGGGAGCCCGTCTTTGAATGACGTAAATTAAATGATCATCGTCACCATTGTTGGTAGCAACATCAAAGGCCCACGACACACATTTGTACGTATTTCCATATCTAGTCTTTCGATTATCGGCATGGAAGACCCGTTGTTGATCATCCAATTCTTAGTCTTGATCGTTATTTTACTTGTTTGAACCTTTGTGAAATTCGAAGTTAACTTATTCATTGCACCGAGTTTACAAACACAAACTTTGCATTTCGACGGATTGCTTGTAGGTTCATTATTATTAACTTTTTTGCTATCGGCCATGCACTTGATTTAATGCCAAGTTATCAACCAAGATTCGTCGACTCTTATGACTAATTAGATGAAGCTCCGTTAGACGCATTATGATCATTCCATTGGATGTCTAAGCTTCGTCCGACTGTTGATGCATTTGTCCTCTTTGTCACTCAACGGAAGCACGTTTGGGCCTAAAGAACACGCACACCACGTTAACTAGCCTAACGAATCCATTTGTTAGTTTGTTTGCAACACAAATATACACGTCAATGATCGAGTATGATACCTATGCTCCAGATGATGCTAATGCTCCGGTGACCGATCCTCAATTTTATGTCCTTCGGTTACTTTGACCTCTCCGGTCTCGTAACCTCCACTATTCGTCTATTTGAACTTTAATCTTCCGACGTCATAACCTTTTAGGTGCGCCTTTTTTTGCTCTAGTCGCAGCGGTGTCGATGCACGGTCGATGAAGAAGAACATGAGATACTTCTTGTCTCAGCCACCGAAGACCTACACACAACATATAAGAAGAATGTATGTTAACGAACTACGCATACCGGACGATCACAACCTCCATTTCTCTACTGTTGGTCCATCTTCTGAGTTTCGAACCCAACGACGAGTGACCTTCGTTTCCTGAGCTTCGGATGACAGGACCTCAAGCTCCGATCCTACTTCACTTCGATGATCTTCGCGTCCATCTCTATAGCTCCGACACACCCTCTGATTACCTTCCAGTGTTTTCTTCTGACCACTTCCCGTGTGGAATTTGTTGGGTTTTTACAACTATTAACCATTAAAGATCACGAGTACGCAGCGGAATAAATAAAACACGTATAGAATATGCAATTAACAAAAGATCAAGAACGCATACCTTTTAGCAATTAACGAACACCGTTCTTGAATATACGCTTGTGTATAAATAGAATACTACGCAAACTAAATAAGTTACCAAAGTAGATAACCTCTATGGTGTGCACACACTACACGTCACCGAGATACGCTAGGATGCTAGTCCTTGCTTCACGAATAAACAACTCAACACTTTGTTCTTGTTTTTGGATCTTGGCGTCACACGGACGAATCCAATAAATACTGATCGTCATACTTGAAGGGATAATGAATATACATTCAATATCTTATGCATGGCAATTCATGCGTGTCCAAATCATGCATACATATGGTCTTAATCTCATATGTATATTAACTGTTTGCATGTGAAGGAGGTTTTAATATATGAGATGTCGACTCACTATATTAAGGATATGATAATCGTATATCATGTGTGTTTTTTAGGCGTCAATTACAATGAACCATAGAGGTTCATTATATAACCTAATAACTTGGTCTCCAAGTCATAATAGGACACCTCCTCAAGTTTACAATAAACGACACTCGACCCCCTCCTTCTTTCTCTAGTTCGACCAGTCACAACCAACACCTCACGGGTTAGGTTTTCGTACTAACAAGTCCCTCACTTGTTAATATCTATTAATTAAATCTAACGTCTAACGTAATAATTAAAGACCGTTTAATATTTCGTGAAATATATTAATATAATTAATATACAATAAATATATTAATTACATTAATAAACGTATCCTCTGTGTAAACGCGTGTGCCCCCATAGGCTCACATATTTCCGGCCGTATATTTATTTATGATATGGACATATCCCAACAGCTCCCACTTGGACATGTCACAAATAAATATAACAACATTGGTAAGCGTCTAGCAACACGCCAATGTTCCCAGAAATACCTGAGTGTACTTTCGTAAAGTCACAGTTAAATGATTTAAGTATTTACAATCCCTTTGTTTCCGATGCCGTGTTAAAAATAGATATGGATCAAAGTCATTCCATTATTTAACGATTCTGTTTCTCATATATATGATTAATCAAGATTACCAAAAATCATTGAGACATATCTTCCTGAGTTTTTGGGTGCGGCCACACATACATCTGATTAACCTAATGAGGGGCCCAGTGGCATCATACTTCAACTATTGAAGGAACAAATTCTATATTGACTACAAGTGCCATGTCATATGCTTCAAAATCACTTCTGAAAATAGTCCTTATTAGCTACCTTATTCAGGATAACTTAAACTTTATCAAGAAGAATTATCCACACATGCAAGACCTACTTGCATCTCAAGTCTAAGGATTTAGTAAATTAAAATCACTTACAAGATTTACTTAATGACGCCGATCCATAAAGTAATAATCTTGTTAGTTGGGAAAGTCCAATATTCATCTTATGAACATCATGTGAGTTTGGCGGACACATCATTTAATATCTAAGATATCACCAATCACTCAGATTTGTCTTAATTTAACAATATTCCCATATTGTTAATCGACAACGGACTAATTTAGAATAATAAATATTATTCATGGATTAAACATTGCAAATATATACACAATTAATATAAATATAACTGCATACCATCGTAATCTTTATCATTAATAAAATGTCTTAACATCCTATCCAAATACGAAATAATCAACTACATGCATGATAATTCTAGTGACTGAATCATGCCTCAAGATACGACTAATCGTACTTGGTTGACGAAGGCTTCATTTAATTTCAACTAGTCTTTAAGTCTTTAGGAATTTTGAGAAATACTCTATTTCTTTCTAAAATTCAATTAAAGAAGTTTTTTTGAATATCTAGTGATGATAGTTCTTTATAACATAGATATCTCAATATTAATACATATAAATCTCATAAGGTGTGTGACATCAACTATTGACAACATCCTCTTTCACAACTTGCGGGGCAAGAGGGGGAGTGGGGAAGGTGAAGGTGTGGGAGGTACCGGAGGAGGAGACAGTAGGGCCGGGGCGGAAGGTATAACGCAACTAAGCACTTAGTTGAGCACAACTAGTCCACATGGTCATCATCAAAAATAAAATCATTACCCAAGAGACTAGTATAGAGTGTCATCTCTATTTGATTTAGCGTTTCGTAGTACAACAAACAATCACCCATGCTTTTAAAATCCGTAAACAATGAATATTCTTTTAATAATGTTTGGCACCTCATGAACTCCAAGTTCATTGGTTTATTCTAATTGCACAACAAATTGTTGCAATATATATCCTTAGATTTCTATTACTATGGATAAATTCATAATCTAAGAAGAATTCCAAAACCAAACATATTCCATTAAAATATTCAATTCTATAATTATCTAATAACTTTCGACTAAATACCAATGTTGTCAAATCATCTTGCATTCATGCATGATACAACTATTCTTCTACACAATATGATGTACAAAATGAATCATTTAGTCATACTTAAGATTTCGTTCATGTTCTATCTTATTAAAAAATATGTATCCATTTAGACTTTTTAAATGATATGCCATGTTGTGTTAGACTTGTATACCGCATATGTTTATAGCAATAAACATATTATTTCAAGGTTATATATTTAATTTCATAAATCTTTCAGGTGAAGGAAACCTGAACATAATACTCCTACTAGCTTTTAGAAATACTCAGGAATTATCTTTATTTAACAATAAACTTAAGATTATTCTCCTAGATGCTTGCAATAATCCATACTTGGATTCTTATCGCTTGTACCCTTTATAAAGATTATATGAATTCATAAACTCCTTTGATTACTAACTGTCCTCGCAATAGTAATCATTTAAGGAATAGTTTTAAATTTCATTGTCATATTTCATCAATATGAACACTAGTATGACAATCTACCATCTTTATATAATTAACGCGCATAGAAAGAATATTTAATCAAAAACAATTGCTTGCATATGATTAAAATCACATCATAATGCATGCATTAAATATGTGTACAACATTGTCCTTATGAGTTTGAAACCAAGAACTAAACCACTTGGGTTTTTCTTCTCTTTGAAGAAACTTATTTTAACTTCACAGTCTAACCGTTTAGTTAAAGATCAATCAAGTTTCAAAAATGATTATCTTTATGGACAACATCTTATCATTCATAGTTTGAGTCATTTATCAAATTTAAAATTCAACAATGCATCTTAATGATTAACAGGCTCACTATGATCCTATGACTCATATTCCTCAATATTGATATAACATTTATCAATCAAGTATTTTAGGTATCTTTGCGAATCTATAAACGAGAATTATATCATTATGAGGTTTAACATTTACTTGTAAAGCGTGAGTATGATATTTACTAGTGTGTTTAGAAGGTTATGTATTTTGTATTTTTATCTCTTTCAGATCTAAAAATGCTCCCACTTGCTTTTTATAATTTTAGACTCTTCTATAATTACTTAGCATGTAGAGGGACATTACAAGATACATTGACAGTTTCTGAGTTTAGTTTATTAATGTCATTCTTCATAAGACTTTTAACATAATTCAGAACTTCAATTTTAAGACTTAATGTGAGTCGTCACATTCCATAATCATGATGGTGTCTTATTTAACCTTCTAGGTTGGAGTCTTATTTAGTATATACAAGACATACTCAATATCAAACCTTGACAGATTTGGAGGTAAAATATTTAAGTTATTAAAATCAAATAATCCCGAATAATTTGATTCAACGTTCTAGACAAACCATAATATGTGGTATTCTATGAGTAGTTTAATTGTGAGACTTTATCACAATCATAATAACTTAATACTCTTTAGGTTACATACTAATCAATTGTGTCCAACCAAATTGAATATATAGTATTTTAAACCTATTTGCATGCAATAATGTATATGATTTTAACTAGTTCAAGAACTCTATGTACACATCTTTTCAAGAGATATAACATGTTAGCTATACATCATTTTGCCTTTGAACAATTCAAGGACTTTTTATTTATGTCATCACTAGAAGACATGACTTACTTTATGTTATGAGTCTTTCAAAAATTAAAAGACTCTATGTTTATTACTTTACAATAAACATAAACATATTT
Organism: Tanacetum coccineum; assembly: GCA_026074375.1. Taxonomy (NCBI): domain Eukaryota; kingdom Viridiplantae; phylum Streptophyta; class Magnoliopsida; order Asterales; family Asteraceae; genus Tanacetum; species Tanacetum coccineum. The sequence goes on along the minus strand of BQNB010001537.1, from coordinate 96,348 downwards.
AACTAAAGTAATTTTTTAAACGCTTACTTTATGTTATAAGTCTTTTAACAATTAACAGACTTAATGTTTATTAATTTACAATAAACATAAACATATTTAACTAAAGTAATTCTGAACGCCAACTCTTGGCTTCAATAGTAATTTCAAGTTAATCAAGATTACTTTATTGTTTGGGACATTTCAAGAGCACATAAACCTTTTACTTGAAGTAGTCTTTAAATCGAGATTACTTCATTATTTTGGACATTCCAAAAACACATAAACATTTTACTTGAAGTAGTCTTTAAATCGAGATTACTTCATTATTTTGGACATTCCAAAAACACATAAACATTTTACTTGAAGTAGTCTTTAATTCATATCTCGACATATTGTTTCTTACCTTACGGTCAAGAAAACCTTTAATCATATTGTTATTGTCATTTGTTGTACCTTGCACACAATAAAGATTTCTCCCACTTGTGCATGGCACAACATCATACACGTAGTTAAACAACATGACATTCGTTTGTTTATATGGACAATATGATAGTGTCACAGATATTAGCGTTACAAGTAGATATAGAACCACTTTGTTTAATAAGAAATAGTGCACGACTATCATTAAAACCATGAGTGTCTATAGTTGGAAAATTATGTATTATCTCAAGACAAGCGAGAAATAATATGGGTTACTAACAAGATAATAAACCTTGTAGCTCCCACTGAATTAGACAACATCACATGAATGTCTTGTTCAGAAATAAATCACGATGCTCCCACTGGGTTTGACAACATTGCAAGTGTTCCATTACCAGTGAAAACAAATAGTGATCTATTTATTTTCCAGCTTTCTTTGAAATCTTAATTAGTAGCAATGTACTTGGATTTCAAAATTTTCTACTATGTAGATGAGGGACTATCCATCAATGCTATTTATTAACTTGAAAATTGAGCATGCAATTTCCTCCTTAATTTTGATTAAAACAAACAACTAGATACATTATATTAGTTTGCATTTATCACTTTTGCGGTAATAATGGTATTTCCTAATTAAGAAAAACATCTTACATTAAGATGTTATCATTTGATAGATTTAAGAACATATTCTTTAGTTATACGAATGTCTTATATGTTTCAAAGTATTCACCACAGAATAAGGGTGATGAAATCTATGTGAAAATATAAGTTATGTAATCTACTTAACATTTAAGTATTTTATGAGTTTGATTACATTAGGATAATTCCTACGTTCCTATTATAACTTTTCAGAGCAAGAAAGATGATAGGAATGAGTCTCCCTATTCCTTACAAGGAAAGGAGTCTCGGTTTGACTTCTTAAAGAAAGAAACAAACCATTGTTTACGGTTTATCGTTGCATTAATACCTATTATGATATATAAAAATTAAAATTTTTAGTATTTTCGATAATATTCCTTAGAGAAAATTAACTACCCATGTTTAAACATTTTAAACAATTAATTTTCTAAAGGCTATGATCCAACTTGACATACCACCATCACATCAGTTGATCTGCTAGCAATGGTGTATTCAAAAGGTAATTGACGATCAATAATTGCCACCGGTGCAATTCCTAGAACCTTATGGGACTTACTTTATTACAATAAAGTACTAGTAAGCATGTTTCATCCCATCTATGCCTCGAGTTTAAGGTCTCACCACTAAACCGATTAAGTCGTCCAATCAAGAACTGTGATTATGTAACACTAACGTCTCACGAAAAAGTGTATAATTACCTTGGGATTACAATCTACATACGTCTTACTCATAGTAAAAAGCATCTGCAAGTGTTATTACAAATTGAGATGTCAATACTTATTTAAAATGGTTAATTTTGTCGTGACGAATAACTGTCACGAAGAGCATTGCATAACATCTTCTTATATAAATTTAAATAAAATTTTAATCAATTTAGTTATTTATTATGTATCACTTATTTTTCATATAATTGCTGATGTATAAATAGTGTTAACTTTTTATAATTAAACGATTCAAACGTGTCTTTCAAAAACTTAAAGATTTTTATATTTATCGCGGGAAAAAGAATTAAAGGAATGATTAAAAATCATTCCAACCCTAGACCATTCCGCGGACTTCTAAGTGTATGCAAGGAAGGAAACTACAAAGTAGTAAGGTATTATTTAGGGTAATGGTATCAACAAGACGAAGTCTTGATGAGTATTCCCGAACCTTATCTTGCAAACTAAAGTAGTTACTTTTTGCAAATTTCGTCATTGATAAAAATTAAATCTTTAATTTGAAAAACACATTATGAAAATTAATAGTCCATAATAAATCTTATTTCATAATTATTAGTCATGTTTATATTTATTTTTTGAAAAACCCTTTTATTTTCTCACAAGGTCCAGAACTTAAAATAAGAACACAGTATAACACTACAGACTTAATACACATAACACGTATTTAAATAAATCTCCTTAACAAATTAAGTTCATGCAAAGATCATATTATGATCCTAATTATCTAATATAAATAAATGTATTGATTCATATAAGGCTCCCTATCCAATGACTCCGACTCATCCATCGTTATAATCGATTGCGTAAGTAATAATAAAATATATTACCAGCATAGGCACATGAAGAGATTGAAGCAAGCTTTTAGGCCCCATTAAGACATATGCTTAAGTCTTCCATGTGCTTTGCAATGTCGTAGGTTCTTATCAAATAAAAATTATAATGTCTATGTGTTAATTCTATGATAGTTCATTGTGTGTAATACCAACCATTACAATTAAACAAGATTTATATCACATACCCTCATGATAAATTGCATGTCTTTATCATGGATACCGAATTAACAATTAAATATGAGCATAAAACCGATCAATTAACACTTATAAATGACGCACTCACTAGCTTTTTACTCTTATAAAAATTGTCATACAACTAGAATTTCTGTTCTGAATTTTAATTTTATAAACAATAAATGTTGAAACTTTACTACATATGACCATAAAACGCCCGCAAAGGTCTTTAAATTAATCAAGAACCTACTAATTTTGTTCTGAAATTTTATTTCCTTGTATCTACAAATTCGTACACGATGAGTCGTGATCCACTGTTGAGTTTTTACATTATATTAAACCATTTAAATATATCACGAGTACGCATCTAAAAGATCAACACGTATAGATTACATAGTTTAAAAAAGGTCAAGAAAGCGTGCCCTTTTAACAATAATCGACATCGTCCTTGTAATTAAGCATTGTGTAGTGAATAAATTGATACCATGCTAAAAATCCACTCAAGATCTAAAGTAAGATCTCTCTACTTCAACACACACAATATGTTCTTAGCAAACAATTAAGTATGCTAGTACTATTAGTGATAAAGCCACCAAATGCCTTTGACTCTTGAATCAATCAACACGAAAAACCCTTGTGGGTTGTTGGTTTTCAGGTCTCAACAACACAAAAATGAAACCTTTGGGGTTTGGTTATGACGAGTCGAGCTAATAGGGAGAGAATAAGAGAAATTTTGGGGATTAGTGTTTTCAAGTTTATGACAAATAATAATCCCTAGGCTCTTATATAGGGCCTACATAACTTGGATGCAAAGTTAGGTAATTTCACCTCCTCTTGGAGATTAGGAAACAAATTGGCTAAGGCAAAAAGAAAATAATTCTCATACTTTCCTTTTCTCCATAATTGCATATTAGTCCTTCTTTTAACTATTAATGACTAATATAATTCCCATTTAGTATTTATTAATATTTAACGCTCGTTTAAGCTTTATCACTAAATATATTACATTTAATATATTTACTATAAGAATGTTTTAACGTATTAACGCGTTGCGTCCCTGTAGGCAGAATAAAATTTCTGGCTATGATTATTTTTACGTGGACATAATCAACAGTTCGCCCCTGCGCGCTCGAAAGGGCTGAGGCCCCTTGCTGGGGTCCCAAGTAAGTTATATTTGGTGCTCCAAGTAAGTTATCCGTTTTCCCCTCTTATTTCCTCAACCAGTATGACTGTTGAAAAAACAGTTGTGAAAGTTGGTTTCAACCAACTTTAACTGCTTAACTGTCATCTAGAATCTTTTTTATAAACATATCCATTAGCCTCATTCATACATACGAAAATACACTTACAATTCCCCTATTGTTCTTGATTTATGATTCTTATGCCTAGAACACAAATTGTTATTCTCTTTGTATTATCCCGATAGAGATTTTGTGCAACCCATACATTTTATCGGGTCGAAATTCTTTATACAGAGTAGTGACTCAACACGATACAACAGAGTATATCCAAGGATTATCACACACCTACACAATGTTCTAATAACGTTAAAGTATTTTTGGCTGTGATCAGGCTGGAATACCGGTAAAGGATATGACAACGAACTTTGGTAAACTAGAAAAGTTTGATGAGGGCATGACTTGAGGCGATGGCCAGAACGAAAGAGCATTTATTGTTGACAATGTTGGAGGTGCGTTTATGTGTGCTACACCGATGCCCATATTGTTGGAAGATGCTCAGTGGAAGAGATAAGGATAAAGGGCAAGTGGTGAGACGATGCACTACCATATGCACGGGGGACACATTTGAATGGATGTATGTTCTCTCTTTGATGTATATTATGAATATTGAATCGGCTAAGGAGTTGTGGGATTCACTTGAATCCAAGTACATGGAAGAGGATTCTTCAAGTAAGAAATTCCTTGTGAGTAATTTTAACAATTACAAAATGGTCAATTCTAGACCAGTCATGGAACAGTATAATGAACTCCTTAGGATCCTTGGATAATACACACAACATGTCTTGAAAACGGACGAATCCATTTCTGTTTCAAGTATAATTGATAAGTTGGCCGCCTTCATGGAAGGATTTTAAAATACCTTTGAAACATGGTAAAAGACGATTTGTCTTTGGGTCTAGAACTTCTGTAGTCATTTGCGTATAGAGGAATCTCTAAGGGCCCAAGACAGTGACAAGGGAAATGGTAAAGAAGTTGCTGGACCTTCTGTGAACATGACAGAAGAGGGTAAAAATAATAACAACAAACAAAACAAATGTCTTATTCTACCCAGCAGGAAAGTCAAAATTGTGACAAAACACTTATTTTATTTTTGAAAAATTTTAAATTTTTTTCATTTTTTTTGAAATTTTAGTGGTAAAAACGGGATTACGCGAAAACAACAGCTGCAGACACAATCAAATCGAAGATCCCCCATACTAGAATGAAACATTGTCCTCAATGTTTTAAGAAGGGTCTCTATGTAAATCCTAAGCCGTTTATTAAGTAAAACGTTAGTCGATAAGATTTAGATATCGGATTCCCAAAATGAAGCTGCGGATTTGAAGCTCTTATGATCGGAGGACAAAACTACGAGCACGAGAGTCATCACAATCTGGGTAATCCTGGACATAAATCACAAAACACAAAACATGGATAATGTAAGAGGCGACCCTCATCACAACATAAAACACTTATTAGCAATTAGAAAGAAGATAGAATGGATAAGCATGGGTTGCCACCCACGAAGCGCTTGTTTAAGGTCACTTAGCTTGACCCGATCTCCCCATACTTAAGCTTGTCAAGGGGGGATAGAAATAGGGATGAAGAACACCCAAATTCGGAGTGTTGTCTCCAGAAATCAACATCGGGCTTTTCTGATGAAACAACTTGGAAGCTTTAAAGCCCCGATGTGATGGAGAAGAAGGAGATTTCTCCTTAGAAGCAAGAACACCGTGATTGAAAACTTTGTCTTCATTTTCAGATGAAAATGGAAGTAAAGTATCAATCACAGGAGAAAGACTAGAAAGAAATCTTGTAGCTTCAACTTCAATGCATATCCCCGAATTATAAATCTTGTTACTATCTCCGAAAAGAGAAGAAACATTAAGATCGGATCCGAGATCATTAGAAGGAATGAATTCAAAATCCAATTGAAGGGCGGGATGGGCGGACAAAATATTAGGCACATCAACGGGGATGTCTTCCACGACATCAATGGTTGAATCTCCCGAATAGGGATAATCAACATGAAATGATTCGAACTCGGGACGGGAGGTAGAATTATCGTCATCTTCCGAGTCGAAATCATCACTCTCAATACTCGGTGGTATTGAGTCATCACCATCAAGAAAAATGTCAATCTCTTCCATAAGAGAGTCAATATCCTCGACCGAGATAGGAGATGGAGAGAAAGACTCGGTAGGATTTTTAGAATTAAATTCTTCCAGAGGACGGGGAGAAGAGTTGTCATAAAGCAATCTCTCAACAAGGTGAATTTCACCTTCCGGATCAAGGTTGTCATCATCAATTCCCGGTGGAATTGATTTGAGAAGAGTGAGTTCACCGGCGAACTCATTAAGTAGAGAATCAATTTTTTGAGAATCATTAATCGAAGTATCTCGATGAAGCAAAGATTCTAAAAGATCGGATTTGGCATTAAAGCAAAGATATTCAATTCCCGGTGGAATTGAATTGGTATTTTCTAATACCTCATCATCAATTTGATCAACCTTAGTGGAAGTGATTTCTTCATCAAGATCAAAGAGAGTATTAGAGAAAATTTTAAAATTCTCATTTGGAACGTCCTCTTCGGAAAATGTCTCATCACTCGAGGTGAAATCTTCATTGATATCGAAGAGAGGGTTAGAGAAAGTAAGATCATGATTCTTTGAAGAATCATCATACGGAGGCAAATCACACTCACCTTCGGAAGAATCTTCGGACTCACTTGGGATTTGGACAAGGTCCTCGACACTAGACTTTATTAATTCGTCCGATTCCGTTTCCGGAATAGTGTCAAGATGCTCATCCTCCATTATGAGAGAGTTCGTTTTTGGTGAATCGGGTGTGATTGCAACACACGGAGGAAGTTCAGAAATAATATCTTTCAAAGGGATAGAACTTTCTTCGTCATCGTCATCATCGTAGCAAACGGGAATCTTCCAATATCGATCTTTAGCCGCTTGCTCTTCTTCAATTCGCTTTTCTTCTTCCTTCTTTTGTATCAATTGACCAACCATATCACACATGGATGTCATTTGCTCCATAAGCTTATTTTGAGAATTGAGAAACTCATTTTGAGAATTGAGAAGGCTATTTTGAGCATTGAAGATTGGATGATTGACGGTATATTGCGGGGGTTGAAATTGGTCAAAACCAAAAGAATTAGAATCATAGCAAGAATTTTGCTCATGATAATAGTCTTCATTCATCGGTTGACATTGAAAAGTCTCATGAGGACCCCCGCAATTTTCACAACAAAGAAATTGTTGTGGGTGAGAATTATCAAATTGGTCATAACCGGAATAATTAGAATCATAACATGGATTAGGTTCATAATAATTCAACGGTTGACATTGAAAAGCCTCATCAAGCATTGTTCCCGGCAAAATCACAAAATAAGATAGGAGGTTTTGGAGTGGGTTGAAACGTTAGGAAATCATCAACAAGTTAGGTTTTGAAAACGTAAGTAAAGAATTTCTTTTTCAGAATAGCACTTCGTATCAAAACTTGTGAAAGTCTGTAGGAGCTCATCAATGGTTTTGATTGCATGGTTCCGTGAGTAGAGATAATCTGTGAAAGCTTTCGTGGACCAATTTATAACCAATGTGAAGCACCTTCCCACAAGAACTTTACAGTGCATTGTTGACCAAAGAATTCCATCTAAACGATTCACCAAACTCATAAACAACAATTGTCCATTATTTATGTAGGACTTTGCAAGGAATTTTCACTGGGGTCCTGTTTGACAACGAATGGCTCTTCGAGGAACATTAACATACGTTGGTATCCGTCAACGGATGACTGCAGAAGTGTTAGAAGGTCTTGGTTAATTCCTATTTTCATGACAAGTTGTAAACAAACTTCCTAATCTCTTCCTCCATAGATCACATACCTTTGACAAGATGACCATTCAAACCGGTTCCACACTTCACACAAAGTGATAGGAGAGTCGTGTGAGACGAGTCGAAGCGTTTTCTTATGATAGCACGAACAAAGCGTTGTGTATTACGGGGGTGAAGAGTCTCCTTTTGAACAACCATGAGGATTGTATTGAATTGTACAAGAGCTCCGAGCAAGGACGAAGCAGAGGGGAGCTCGTAATTCGTGTGGGAAGTAGCTGGATTTGTTCAACGTGCTCGCGACGTAGGTGACCCGGGGCCGTGCGAGAGGTAGTACACAGATTATAAAGCGTACGAGACTGCGAGATGTGATATGGCACAGGTCATGTGAAATAATAAATCTAGTCAAACGTGGAGGTATCATAAGGGCGTAGGTGCGACATCTCATCTATTTGTGTAGATAGAGTATTGCGATGCCGTATTTTTAGTATACAGTCGGTCACTACACCACTCACGATACGACTCATTAACGAGGTATTCTATACAACCGTGATGCGCAAAGTCATATACTGAATCTCGCTTAGAGTAATCGAGATCAGAGCGTTATCACACTTATCAGACAATCTCTCATTCACAACAGTAAAAAGCGCACAAAAGGAGCAGAGGAGTAGGTAAAGCGCGGAGCTAGTAAAAAACCTTTCCTCCCTTATCAGGACATCGTCAGTGTCTCGTAATCAACCTCCTTATACCCCTCTATAGTTTCGGTTATCAATTAGAGGTGACCTTTGCTTATCACAAGTGACACAAAGGCAAGTTTTAAATCTTTTGTTCGGGAATTTATTATGATAATGCTTCAATTGAAAGCATTATTTTAAAGTGATTTTTATTGATAATTAAGGAAATGTTTTTATATTTTTGATTTTTTTTGATTTTTTGATTTTTTATCTTATACTAATACTAATAAAAGAAAATGAAAAATATTTTTGTGTTTTATATTTTTATAAAGAAAAGAAAATATTTACTAACGGGAAAATTAACTTCACGAGGGAAGGGTCTTCAAACACTAATCGTCAAACGAACACGAAAATTGATTCACAGCCTCCCCGGCAGCGGCGCCAAAAATTGATTGATTATCTTTTTACCACATATATAAATATACAAATAAATATATATAAATATATATAACAAATAGGATAATATCAATGATAGTAGTATAGTAAACCGGAAGTATCGGTTTCTCACTTCGTTATCCACAAAGTTTAAAACCGGACCCGGGTCGTTCTTCCCAGCGAGGCGTGAATTTGAAAATCGAGAGTCGGTTTGAATATTGATGCTTGAATTGGAAAGATACTGATGGGATTATCTAAAACTATGAATAATTTGCAAAAATTAATTAAAGAAAACCCTAAATTAAAGCAGTTTAAGATAAACGCGAAAACGGGAATTTAAACCTAAAACTACGGGAAAGCATAAAAAGGCATTTAAATAACTTAAAATTCTACGGGAAACATAAATAAAGGCTTAATAGGAAAACCTAATCCTACGGGAACAGGTAATTAAAAGCAATTAAAGATAAAATGCGAAAACGAGAACGGGCATTAAAAACGAACGCGACTAAAAACCTAATTTATTAAATTTTAAACCTAAAGTGAATTTTTTACTTTTAATAAGCTAATAGTGACTAAAAAGGAAGAATAAAAAAACTAGATCAAAAACGGAGGTGTTAAAAGTGAAAAACGCGAAGAAAACAAGAACGGGATCGAATCCCGTTCTTTAAAAACCAAAATTTTGCAAAAACGACCCTACAAAAGTAAAACTATTTTTCCTAGATCCTAACCGACAAAAGAAAATTTTAAAAAAAAGATTTATATTTTTTTGACTTTTTAATAATTTTTTATGAATTAATTACTGTTTTAAAGAAAATAAATGATTAAAAATAGTAGATTAATTATTAAAAATCTGGGAAAAATACATAAAATAGACTAAACTAAAAGGAATGCAAGAAAAATGATAAACTGGAAAAATGCTAGTTAAATAAGCAGTTAAATAAGCAAATAAGCCGGATAAGCAATTCTGCCTAAATGACTATATAAATAAAAGTGTGTGGATACTAACTGAAAAAGTCCCTAGGGCAAGCGGTAAGTGTGTGTGTGAAAAAGGTTGATGAGGGTTGAGACCCGGGTTCGAGTCTTGCTCACCCGGGTTTCCCCTTATCCCTTTTTTTTAGAAAAACTTTGAAAAGCAAAAATGTTGATAAGCCCTTGCTTATCAACTTTTGTAAAAACACTTTTTGAAAATCTAAAGAAATAAGCTGTTAAACAGCTTAATATGACAAAACACTTAAACTTTTTATAAAACTTAACACTTACTGCTATTTTGAACAAAAAGTTAATAAGCTAAGCTTAAAACTTAAAAAGCTAAATTAAAATATTGAAAAGCACTTAAAAACTAAATCTAAGACAGAAATAAGCTAGAGCTTATGAGCTTAAAGGCTCAATAAGTTGCTTGAGTATCTCAGCTTATGCTGAGATTTTGCAGGCTATACTAGCCTACTTTAGGCTTAAAAATAAACCACTAAACCTAAGATTAAGCTAGAAAACTTTGCTAAACTTAAAACTAGACCTAGGACTCTACTAAAATCAGCTTTTAAAAGACATTTTGAAAAAAATTTAAACTATGAAAAAGCCATATGAAAAAGGCTGTGACAGTTTTAAGTTTAAATGAGAAAAACTTGATAAAAAGCTAAAAAAATGGAATGCAGCCCTACTTATAAGCTTATAAATTGAAAACTAAGACTTGATTAAGCTTAACTAAGCTAAAACTAAACTAAGTACCAAATTTGAGCTTAATTGAGCTTATTCTACTCCCTAAACAGCCTTAAGCCAAACACCCCTTTATTTTTTAGCTTTTCTAAATTAACTCTTAAACAGACCTTAAAAACTATAAAAAGCTAAAACAGATTTGAAATTAAGCATATTAAAGACAATTAAGCTGAAATATACAGGAATTAAGCACTTGATAAGCAAAATAAGCTAAATTACCATTTTTTGTTTTTTGACAGTTAATGATTGAAATTTCACTAAAATGAAATCTAAACTAAGAATTTAACTAAATAAGCATACACTAAACATAATAAGTACAAATAAGCTATAATTAACAGTACTATTTTTTTGGTTTTTTGACAGTTAATAAATGAAATTTAACTAAAATGAAATCTAAACTAAGAGTTTAACTAAATAAGCATTTATTAAGCATAATAAGCATACATAAACTGAAATAAGCTGAAATAAGCATATTAAGCAAATGAACAGTAAAAATAAGCTAAAATTGAAAAGTTGACAGAAACTTGAAAAGAGAAAATGTACCTTTGATCCTAGCTAAACAAGGATCTAAAAAGCTTAAAAAGCTTATCTACAAGCTCTGGCTTATTTGCAATAAGCCAGTAAGTCCAATAAGCCCATCCACATTTGGCTTATCATCCATAAACATAGCATTGGTAAATTGAGAGTGATCTAACAGTCCATAAGAACTTAGTTAAGCTATGTGAGCTTAACTAAATGAAACAACAACTTATTTAGACAAAGAGAGCTTATTATAAGCTTATTAAAGTGAACAGTAACATTAAGCTTTAAAATTTAAAACATGAATTTAAATGAGAAACTGAATTTTATTAATGGTAAAAAGATTACAATGCTTTTAAAAGTAAATTACAAGAATTAAATTGACATTTTAAGTAAAATAAGCAATAAGCTAAATCGTACTCTACACTACTCCTCTTTTCTGTGTCTTCTTCTTCTTTTTTATAAGCTGCAGCTTGTGCTAGTTGTGTTTGTTGAGTGAGGGTAGACAAAGCATGATCCTAGCCCTTCAATTGCCTTGGTCCCCAATCCTTTTGATCCAAACCCTTAATTTCTTGTCCAATGATGTGTTTAAGGATTGCCAGGGTGTATACGAGCCCATGTGGGGGTGGGGTATGTGTTCTTGTCATGGGGTGAAGGATTTTGGAGGTATGTGCAGGGTATGAACAGTGCACATGGGGGGAAAGGGATAAACAGTGTTTGGGTTTTGAGATTGGCGGGCTTTTGGTTTTATAAAAGGCAGGGTAAATATTTTTGAGGTTTTGACAAGATCAGTCCCTTAATATGTATAAGGGTTTTACATGTATGGTCCTTGTTTTGTTCATGGTTGACCCTTGAGGTTTGGTTGGGGTTTGCACCGTTAGTCCTTGTGGACTAACGGTATAAAGGGGTAAACGGTTTTGGGCTTAACGCCCGTTAAATGGTTACGCCAGGTTGTTATAAATGGTTTGGTCTGGGTAATTATAAAAATGGGTTTTGGGCTTTTTGGACTAAATGCTTTTAATTTCAATAAAGTGGGCTGATCCGGGCCCACTAGGTGGGTACGGGTGGGCCCATTTTTAGAAATTTAGGTTTTCGGGTTCGGTTTTTGATTCTCTTTCCAACACCATATCCCGGGGTTGACTTTGACTTCGTCTTGACTTCATTAATTGCACAAACGTCGTCGAGTCGATCCGGAAATTTCCGTTTTAGCTCCGTTTTCAATCCTTTTGAACCCTTGGCCTTAGTTTTTCGCGCTCTTTCCAAATCCGTGCTCAGTTTTGTCCAGTTTAGCTTCGTTTTTGTCCTTTAGTGGATATCCGGTACCTGCACAGCATAAACACAAAAACAGGCATATTTATGGCATTTTATGTGCGTTTTTGGTCGTTTAGGGTCGATTTTAAAGGTAAAAGGTATGTGTAATTACACACATACCAAAATCCCCCATACTAAGACATTGCCGTGTCCTCACGCAATGCTATGAAGTAAGCACTTAGAAAACTAAGAATCTCGATCCCCTCGACTAATAACCTCGAAAAGTAGCTAAGTGTTCATCGAGGGAAATTTAAGAATCAATAGCTTCAACAAGCCCCGTTTTTACCATTTTCTAAATACATACTCTTATTCCTACACATATTTTTGTATATATATATATATATTTTTTATATTAAGCAACTAACTAACTTATTTGACTTTCGTTATTTTATAACTTTTAGGGATCATAGAACAAGATGCATTTCGATCCGAGAATGCCCCAAAAAGGATAAATTCATCGTCCCCGACTTTTCACTTATTCCAAACCAAGCTTAAAACGAAATCACCGCTAATTATGAGTTAAGATGCTAACACTACTCATATTTGCAACTTGTGAACTTTTCACTCCCGACAATTATTATATCTTAGGTGTATGTGCTATTTTGAATTTCAACCATGGATCAACATTTTGCAACATTCTATGTTTCACGTTCCACCTGAGAATAATGAGTTTTGAAGGCGAGATCATCCCATGTAGCGACTTTCGTCTCGGCACATCCCAACCTTGCGGATACGTTTGATCGGGACCCTTCATAAAAATCACATCATAATAACCATGAACTTATGCTTATATATAATTTACCCCAAGTTACAAAACTAAAATGTATCATATAACTGCACATGATCTCATCTGAATACTAACTACATGCTGCTATATTATCAATGCATATTGATTTTGCATGCCTTCTATATCGTGAACATATGGTTCATGATCTAAAACTTTATCTAATATATGAGACGTACTATGCATTACATGTCTATATCTGGAAACTTATATAATCTGATATACGCTACTAATTACATCAAGTGGTATGCATCGCTAAGCATAAACTACATATCTGACAAACATGAGCCAAATAGCTACAATCCGGATAATCATAATCTGTGTACTGATAAACATATAAACGTGCGATGCACCTAACTATGTATTCAATATCGAGCAATCGGTTTAAGTTTAAGCATCTCTTACTAATGGTGGATACTTAAATCTCTCAAACCATCATCGCTCTGATACCAACTTGAAACGCCCAGATTTTTTTTAACATGAACTTGTGAAAACTTATTTCATTTATAACATATAACATGTATGGACCTGTATACGTTATTAAAATAAGCGGAAGTGTAACTTTCACATGTAAACGGGCTTATTCCAAATGTCTTTTTAAAAATCATAACTATGAAAAGTGCATGACTTGTATTATAAAAACTTGTTATTGATATTGACTTGCTTTAGGGCATTCCAAATTGATAACAAATGATGGAAATGAGAAGCTCGTTACCTAACCCACGAGCTACACCATTTTAACCCATTACGCCTCATTAGACACATAGCTTGGTCTCATCTTATAAACCTGCAAAATATGAAACTGAGAACGGTAAGTCCTTAGGACTTAGTGAGATAACGGCGACTGAACTGATCTGAATCATAAACTAAAATATAAACTAAAACATAAGCATGATACTGACTGAGTACATAAAGCACAATACTGACTGTCTACATAAGCATAAAGCCAAAATACTAAGTACATAATTTAATATACTGGCTGAGTACACAAAACACTGGCCGAGTGCATAAGCACAATAATTAGTGCGTAAAGCACATATTGAGTAAGTGCATAACTGACTGAGTGCATAAAGCACGTATTGACTGAGTACTTGTAGTACTATAATGCCTGAGTACATAACTGACTGAGTGCATAAAGCATGTACTGACTGGGTATATAGCTGACTAAGTGTGTAAAGCACATACTACCTGAGCACTTGTAGTACTATATTGGCTGAGTACATAACTGACTGAGTGCATAAAGCACGTATTGACTCAGTACATAGCTGATTGAGTGCGTAAAGCACATACTGCCTAAGTACTTGTAGTACTATATTGGTTGAGTACATAACTGACTGAGTACATAAAGCACGTACTGACTGAGTACATAGCTGACTGAGTACGTAAAGCACATACTGCCTAAGTACTTGTAGTACTATATTGGCTGAGTACATAATTGACTGAGTGCATAAAGCACGTACTGACTGAACTAAATACTTGGGCATGATTGCACACTAAGCTGAATTAGATACTCCAACTATACTTAATGCAATGCTGAAGCTAAACTAAGGCATAACCCTTAGAACTAAGTTGAGTATCTAAACTATATTATAACATAATAGTGAAGCTGAGTTACTACATAATGCTGAAATTAGCTAGATGCTGAAGCTGAGCTATAACAAAATACTGAGTATAACCCAACGGCCACCTTAATACTAAATATGACCCAACGAGTCAACATATACTCAATATGACCCAACGAGTCGGCATAATACTAAATATAACCCAACGGGTCAACATATACTCAATATGACCCAATGGGTCAAGATATACTGAATATGACCCAACGGGTCAACATATATTCAATATGACCCAACGGGTCAAGATATACTGAATATGACCAAACGGGTCAACATATATTGAATATGACCCAACGGGTCTACATGATACTGATTATGACCCAACGGGTCAACATGATACTGATTATGACCCAACGGGTCAACATGATACTTGACTTGCATATTTCTTATAGTATGACAAGGCATATATATATTAAACACGTTTAATCTAATAAACATGTTAACTGAAAATCCGTTACTCACCTCGGTTGGCTTACGCATTCCTTGGGCATATCTTGACTTTTGAGATCACCTAAAAACATAAACATATCATTCTATAGTCATTAGAACTTGCTATCATGTCGTTGCACATGATCTACATCATTTTCGCTAACTTTTTGCAAAATGGATGTTTGCTGATTTTTGGACAGTCTGCTGTAATTTGCTGTTTTGAGCCACTTAAATTCTGAATTAACAGATGAGGCCAGTTGATTAGAAAATAGACTCAGAGAGCTAAAATTTGGTCCTGACCTCAAGTCAATCCGATAAACGGTTAATTCTCTACGGTCCTTCAAAGTTGGCATAAAATTCTACACAACTTGCTGATCCGTTTTGAAACATCACCAAATCGACCCAAAACCCATAATAAGTTATCCCAATCTTCACCAAACTTGTATCACAACTTATTAGACATGTTTAGGTCATTTTCTAACAGGCCTTAAGCCAAAATTGCTTATTTAGGTGCTAAATTAAGCTCTAGCCAAACACCCCTTTGTTTAACATAATCATTCATAACTTCTAATCATCACATGAATTCTTTTAATCTTTTAAACCATGATTCAATTACTCAATTCTAAACATACTCTAACATTAACATGATTGTCTAAATCATGTTTTATCATAATACAAGGCTAGGGTTATAAAGAACCTCAATTTAGTATAAACCCTTAATAAGAACTAACACATACCTTGATGGGGAATGAATTTCTATGCTTAAATCTTCTTGTGCGTCCATAATCATACCATCATAATTCTTAATTCTTGAATTGAAGTGATTAACTATTTTCCCTCTTGAAATCCTTGTGATAAACATGACTCTGCCAACACACATACATGTGTGTTTTTGTGGTGGATTCCAGGAATGATAAAGATTATATAAGCCCAAGGGTACAAAGGTAATTTTAACCTCTAAATATAACTTTGTAATTGTGGCAAGAATGGTCCCTGCAGGCTAGAACCAGGTGGTTCTAGTACTAGTTTGGGATTTTGGCAACTTAGGTCCCTCAAGTTCTTTTCTCTAATACTTGGGCTACATAATACTCTCTAAAACCATTTGCATCATATTTATATTAATAGTTTGACTATCGGATTAGACTAACCAATCATGTAAAGCATTCAAACTTATAAAGTCGTAGTCAAACTTACGCAATGACATTCTGGTAGTAAAATATCAAAAACCCAGTTTTGGAGTGTTACATAAAACTTTAATTTGATAAAAATAAAACTTTAATTTGGAAAACACATTATGAACTATAAAATAGTCCATAATAAATCTGATTTCATAATTATTTGTCATGTTTATATTTATTTTTCTATAAACCCTTTTATTTTCTCATAAGTCAAAACTTAAAATAAAATAATATAAACACGAAACTAATACACATAACACTTATTCAAAAAACAACTATTAACAATTAAGTCATGCAAATATCAATTATGATCCTAATTATCTAATAATTAAAAAATATGTATATATTCATACTAGTCTATAAACCCGTGATAAATCACAAGTAGCTAAAAATAAATTTCTTACAAAACATAAATTTTAAAAATAAAGAAATAAAGTGAGTTAATTATTAATAGAGTAATATAGACTTCAAATCAGTTACAAATGAGTGGCGTATAACTTAGAAATTGAACAAAGAAACAAATCATGAGAATTAGTTGCTTTTGGCTACATAAATAACTAACCGCCTTTGATGCTGAACCGTCGGTTCGTAGTCCTCTTCCATGAGAATTTTGTGGGTACAAAACTCTGGGTCAATACCCTTAATATCAGAAAGTTTCCAAGCGATGGCTCGCTTGTGGGACTTTAGAACCTCGATCAGAGCGGCATTTTCCTCATTCTTCAAATCTTTTTCAATTATGACGGGCAACTTATTGTTACCTTCCAAAAATGCATATTCTAAATGAGGTGGCAAATCCTTGATTTCAACCTCAGGGGGCTCATTAACTGAAGATTTTTCATTGTTTGCTTCACAAATTTTAAGATCTTTTCGAGTTTGGAAAATAATTTCCTTGATTGGGAAGGGGTGGTGAAGGATCACTATTAAGAATTGCTTCGAGGAGAAGAATGTCCCCATCAGGGTCATAATATGTTGGATCAACTTCCGGTGAAGTTGGATCATCCTCTATAGCAAGAAAAGAGTCGGCTTCTTCGAAAAGGAGAAAATCACTGTCCCCGAATGGAGTTAAAGTCGGAGAAGAAGTAGAAACGATTGGATCATAGTAAGGAGTGGATTTGCCCACTCGAGATCACATTTGAGAAACCAAGAACTTCTTGAGAGTATTCTTCACAAGCCATATCAATGACGTCAATTCGGTTTGCCGTCATATGATTGTAATTAGCCGTGTATCTCGAAGTTTGGTCCAGATTAAATGTAATGGCCTCTCTGCCAACACGAAGGGTTATTTCACCTTCGTATACATCTATCAATGCACGACTGGTCTTTAAGAAACTCCTCCCGAGAATTAAAGGTACTCGGGGGTCTGGCTCAAAATCTACGACCATGAAATCTGCTGGAAATTGGAACTTTCCCACCGTTACATAGACGTCTTCAGATACCGATCGGTTCAGAGATCGAACGGTCCGCTAGTTCTAGTGTCATGCAAGTCGGGGTTAGTTCGGGAAGAGAGAGATTTTTCCATACGGAATATGGCATAAGATTAATGCTCGCGCCAAGATCGGCCAAGGCGTTGCATGTATTAATCCCGGAGAATTCACATGGAATAAGAAATCGGCCAGGGTCTCCAAGTTTTTTCGGTAACTTGTTGAGGATGACCGCTGAGCAATTCTCGTTCAATGGAGTTCTAGCCATTTCACTCAACTTTTCTTTGTTTCCGATTAAGGTTTTTAGAGTCGAGGCGAATTTTGGCATAAGCATCAAGGCATCCGTAAAGCTAATTTCGAAACTCAAATCTCTAAAGATTTCGTAGAATTTCTCAATTTGGTCGTTAGCTTTTTCACGACGCCTTTCATCATTTCTTCTTGAAGGAAATGGAATTGATGTTTTTTGGTTAGGCATCGAAGCACTAACTGGAGCATTTACGGGCTATAAAGATTTGATGCTTGATGACAAAGGGACAACCGGAGGTTTGGACGTCTTCGGTTGCTTTCGTTCATTAGCAGGAGGCATGTGTCCCTTTGTGACCTCGGTCTCACGTTTCATTACTTTAGGAGAAGAAGTAATAGGAATCGTGGGTCCTTTGTAAGCAACACCACTTCGAGTGGTAATACCTTTTAAGTCCTCCTTTGGGTTAGTAACTGTACCCGAAGATGAAGCGGTATTGGCATTCACGAATTTGGAGAGCATGTCTGTTAAATTGGCTATTTGATTTTGTAAACCTTGGCCGTAATTTGCTATTTCTTCCATACAGCATCATTAGCCTTGATAATAATTCTCAAATCGGTTCTTTGAAACACTTGCACTTTGCTGAGCAGGAGCTGATTAAGGGTTGAGCTTGGTAAACTGGTGGTTGACTGGTCGGAGGTTGATACACTTGACCTTGGTAGAAGTTATTTCCACGGTTTTGATTGGAATTGGTTCCTCGATTTTGGTTGAAATTATTTCCTTGATTCTGATTAAAACGGTTTTGCTTGTTTTGAATCGGAGGAAAACCAGGAGGTTGGATTTGGTTTGCAACCATCAGAGGTCTAGAATTTGTATTGCCTTGATTAAAATTGGGTGCAGCATCTTGTGAAACGTACTCTTGAATGTTGTCCTGATAAATGTTACCATTGGTGGCTGGATAATTTTTTTACGAATGAGCACCTCCACAAGTTACACAACTCTGCTCAACCGCTTTTACTGGTGCGGGAACTTGGGCTTTTTGCTTTTCGACAAGCATAGTCTTCATCATGTTCTTAAGTTCAAAAACTTCGGTTGTAAGAGCAGCAACATCCGGTGAAATTCCGGGAGTAGATGAATTCGAACTCACTTTGGCAACGACTGCCTTGTTTCGTGAATTACGAACCTTGGATTTACTCTTGATAATTCTCAAGCATTCACGAGACATCTTATCCAGAAAGTTTCCACCCACATCAGAATTCAATGAATCTTGATCATTAGCATTCAACGCATTATAAAATGTATCTAGCTGATGTAATTCAGAGAATCCGTGATGCGGGCATGCTCGAAAAAGGTCATTAAATCGATCCCAAGCCTCGTAAAATGATTCGTCAAATCTTTGTTGAAATCTCGTGATTTTATTTCGAAGATTTGTCGTTCTTGAAGGAGGAAAGAATTGATTAATGCCCCGCATTTGAATCTATATATCAACGTCAATATTGAACGAGGAGGTTCTTTTTTAGCCAAATCCGTTGCATGAACCTTCAAGAGGAAAACCGGAAAAAGCATAAGTTAATTGACTGTGCTCGGGTCATCTGGACTTCATCGTTGAGGTAATCTTACTTTTAAATGAAATAAACGGATGTGAGCATGTGGATCCTCTTTATCATGTCCGAAAAACTGCTTGTTTTGAACAAGATTGATCAAACCATGCTTCAACTCAAAATTAGCATTGATTTCAGGAATTACAATTGCATCCTCGTACCCCTCGGTGGGTGCTTGGAGCAATTGAGCCATAGTCCGGGTATCATCCATCGGAGCTAGGGGAGGAGCTTGTTGTTCAAGATTAAAAGGTTCAACAAAAGCCGGTGGGGCTTGTTGTTGTTGATGGTGAAGATTGCGAGACTGGGAACGAGTGCGCATGCACTAAAAAAGAAAATTTACACTAATTTTTTTTGTTCTTTTTGGTTTATCAAAAGTAAATTCACAATTTATTTTAATAACGGACAACGAAATAAGACAACTTAAACCTAATAATCGACAAGCTTCTCGGTAACTCTTCGAAAAGAAAAACGCACAAAGGAGCGGAGGAATAGGAAAGCGCGAAGCTATTAAAAACCTTTTTCCTTTAGGGTCGTAGTTCCAAGGAACAACCCGCCTTATACCCCTCTTTGAGTTTGTTTATCTTTTAAAAGGTGAACCGTACCTCGCAAGTGACACAAAAGGTAAGTTTTTGATTCTTTGGTTCGGGAACTTATTAATGGATAATACTTCAGTTGAAAGTATTATATGTTGGTGTTCTTTTACCAACTTGATTGATTTTTATTGATAATTAAAGACAATGTTTTTATCTTTTTGGTTTTTTTTAGTTTTTCTTTAAATGATAATTATACTAAAAAGAAAATGAAAATATTTTTGTATTTTTAGGGTTTTTTTTTTTTTAAATAATCTTCAAGAATGAAGGGTCTTCAAAAACTAGGTTTCAAACAGTACGGATAGTCGACTCACAGCTTCCCCGGCAATGGCGCCAAAAATTGGTTGATGGTTTTTAAACTACACCCTTTATATATATAATATATAATAATATATATATAATAAGTATAATCTAAAAATAATCAATGAAACCGAGAAGTAGTATAGAATATTCCCAGGTCGTTTATCCCCAACGAGGCTGTGCTTGAAAATCGGTACTAGTCAGAAAAATTGGAGGTTTGAATGAGATTATATGTTTTGGGAGTTTAGAAAGCTAAAATTAATCAATTAATAAGACAAAAACGATTGAGAATAACTTAAAAATTCGAAATTAAAATGACAAAACTGAGAGCAGGGAATCCCGAACAAGGGGTCAAAAACCTAAAAATCTTATTAAAAATTGGACCCTATTAAGAAGTGTTACTTCTAATTACTATAAGTGACTAATAATGGAGATGAATAACGGGACTAGACCGAAAACGGAGTTAAAACGAGCTTTAAAATGAAAAAAAAAAAAACTAGGCTAAATCACGTTCTTTAAAAAGTAAGATTTTGCAAAAACGACCCTACGAAAGATTTTCTATTTTTCCTACGTGAAAACTGATAAAAGAAAATTTTCTAAAAAAGAAAAATATTTTTTTTATTTTTATTTAATTTATTATAATTAAAAAACAGTCTTAAATAAAAATTTAAATGGATTAAAATACGTAAACGATTTGCAAAATTTATGAAAATTTAGGGAATATAAGTTACACTACAAAGATCCTAAGAAAAATCTAAAACTGGAAAAACAGCTTATTAATAAGCTGTTAATAAGCTAAATGGGGGCTGAAGCTAAAAGGGACTAAACGTGTTTATTAATTAAATGTTGCAAAGTTATAACTGAAAAAGTCCCAAGGGCGAGCGGTAAGAGTGTGTGTGTTTGAGAGTGAGGTCGCAGGTTTGAGTCCTGGGCCTCACTTTTTTACACTGCTACAGTAATTTATTTTTTTTACACACTTGATTAAGCACACTTAAATGAGCAACTTTTGTAACTACACTACTTTTTAAAAACTAACAAATAAGCTGTAAATTGGGCAAAAAGGATGGCAGTTACTACTTTTAAACTAGGGACATGCAATAAGCAATCAGGATGGCTTTTTTAAAGATAATAAGCAAAACTAATTAAGAACTAAGCATAACAGATTATTAACTAGACTAAATAAGCCAAAGTAGGATAAAAACAAGTACAAAGAACTAAGTGAAATGCAGGGAAATTAAGCTAAAAGGATGGCGGATTATACTACTTTTCTTAAACTAAATCCTAAAGGGCTTAAAGCTGTTAAGCTACTAGGGTAAATATAAGCTAAGGGAAGGCAAACTAAAGCTAAGGCATATAGGGAACTAGACCCTAATAAGCTACTCTAATCTAAAATAAGCTCTAAGGATAAGGTAAGTAAGCAGAAAAACTGAAAATAAGCTAAGGCTAAACCTGCAGGCCAACAGTCCCAAATGGCCACTCTTAGGCTTAAAAAAAATAAGCACTCTAAAGGGTGACTTAAGGCTTGTGGCTTATGGGGATTGTAGAAGAGCTTATGGGCTTCTTACAAAAGCAAGGAAACACTAGGGAATATCTTAGAATTAAGCTAAAAAAACTGCTAATAAACAAGCTGTTTTGCACCAGGGGAGCTTTTAATTTCTAGGGCAAATGCAGGCTTTAATTAAGCCACCAATATGCTCTAAAGTAAAAAATCAGTTACAACAGATTAACACAAGGCTCCTAATGAGCTTGTGCACAAAAAATTAGAAGCTAAATTACTATTTTACTAACTGAAAACTTAATCTGAAATTTGGCAATTTTTACTTGGTAACTAAATGAAAATTTCAGACAGATTCTAAAAGGACACTAGGTAAGTTAAAAATCAACTTGACTACTCTTTTACTCTTAAAACCAAGCACAAACAAAGACAAGTTAAGCAGATTTTCAAAGAGCTTAATCAAATAGCTTTAGTGAAACAGATTTCTCTTCAGATTTAAGCCATAAGCACAAAATACCACAAAGATTGATTTTAACACTTGACCACTTAATAAAACAGTTAACTAATACTAATTTTAGCTAGTTAAAACTAACTAATAGACCACAACCCATTTACCTAACCATTCTGACCCATTTTGAGCTTAACCCAAACACCCCCTTAATGTATTATAAACAAAATTTTAAGCTAGAAAGATGAGATTAAAAGCTAAAACCTTGACTCCCAGATAATTATCAACTAATATTAACCCTAATGATCAAGTTTTAACAGTTAAATCAACAAGTTCAACAAGATTTAAGCTATGCTAATTTTTTTACTTTTTCTTGACAGTTTTTTAAGATAACAAATAAAATGAAGTAATTAAACTAAGACCATACTTTTTAAACTTTAAATAGCAATAACAAGATAAAATAAGCAGGATAAGCAGATAAATAAGCACAAATTAAGCTAGCTACAGTAACAAAAAAAATGTTAAAAAGAGAACTTACATATCCCTTGCTCTAAACAGGGTTAGATAAAAAAAGTCTACAAGCTCCAGCTTGTATAAAACAAGCTGGTATGGTCTATAAGCACTTCCACTTTTTGCTTATCTTCCAAAAAATTGCTGAGGTGTTTAAGGGGTGAGATTTTTTTTGTGTTTTCTTAGCTATTTATATATCTAAGTTAATTTTATAAGAACAGGATATAAAATGGCTTATGAAGACTTAAATTAGCTAATGTGAGCTTTTAAAAACTTGGAACAAATCTTGATACTTGAAAACAGAATATGAACCAAATGCTTAATATTTCATAAAAAAGGATTACAATACTTAAAGAAAAATGAAATACAACTTTTAAAACTAGGTTAAAACTAAGATAGATACTAACTGATACTCCTAATACTTACTACCTACAAGGGCTTACAAAGAGCTATTATATAGAAAACGACTAAGAACTTGTCTTCATTTTTCTTTTGTCTTCTTCCTTTTGTGTTTCTTTGTAGAGACAAATGAGGCCTTGTGCTTCATGTATGAGAGGGATATCAAAGCAATCTCAGCCCTTAAAAATTCTTGGAGCCCAAGTCCTTGCATCTTGTCCCTTGATTTTCCTTGACGAATTAGAGTCTTGGGGATTGCCAGCTTGGCAAAAACACATGTGGGGTGTGGGGTTGATGGATTGTGACTGTTTTGTTGGGGTGTGAGGTGATAGAGGTTGAAGAAACGTGAATAGTAAAAAGGGCGGGAACATGGGGTTTTTTGGTTTATCTCTGTTTTGGGAAAGATGAACAGTGACGGGGTAATAGTTTTTGGATTGTGGCAAATATGGTCCCTAAGAGTGAATGATTTAATTTCATTGATGGTCCTTATGGGGAGTGAAAGTTTTTGGGTTAGACAGAAATCACCCCTCATTGTTATCTCTTTTGTTACACACAAGGTCCATGTGGTGTGGTGACAACTTTTGAGTTTTGGATTTCTATTATTTGTTTTATTTTTCTTATTTTTTTATTAACCCCCACCCCCACATTTTTTTTGGAATATTTTTTGATTTTTTATTTAATTTTTTATTTTAATTTTTTTCGAACCTTTTCCTTTATTTTTTTTTTTTTTTTCTTTTTTTTATTTTTATTTTTTTTTATTTTCTCCCCCACCTAATTTATTTATTTTTTTTTTTTTTTTCTATTTTTTTTTTTTTTTTGTTTTTTTTTTTTTTTTTTTTTTTTTTTTGTTTTTTTTTAGTTTTTTTTTTTATATTTTTTTTTTTTTTGTTTTTTTTTTTTTTTTTTTTTTTATTTTTTTTTTTTTTTTTTATTTTTTTTTTTTTTTTTTTTTTTTTTTTTTTTATTTTTTTTTTTTTTTTTTTTTTTTTTTTTTTTATTTAGTTTTTTATTTAGTTTTTTTATTTTTTTTATTTTTTTTTTTTTTTAGAATTTTTTTTTTATTTTTTATTTACTTACTTTTGGAATCTTCATAATCGATTTTTCGCCGCTCTTTTCTTTGATTTTTCTTCTTTTTTTTTCTGTCTTTTTTTCTATTTAGATTTTTTTTCCGCTTTTTTTATTTTCTTTTTTCGCGCTCTCTTTTTTTTTTTTTTTGTTCTTTTTGTTTTTATTTTATATTCCCCCCCCCTCAATCTCTCTTTTCCTTCTTATCTCTTTTTCCCTTATTCATTTCGCGCACTTCTCTTGATTTTTTGTTTTTTTTTTTTTTTTTATTTTTTTTTATTTTTTTCTTTTTATTTTACTTCTTTTTTTTTTTTGAACCGACCTTATCTATATAATGTGTTTGTCTATAATGTTTTACGTGTGTTGGTCACTAGATGAATCGTGATGAGTGAGATAATCATGCTAGAGGGATTAGATCTCTAGAAGAAGAGCCCCACCTCATCATCACACTCTCACAATCCTACCACATACAACAAACATCTATCCCTACTATCTCCTACACCTACAATAAGATAAGAAAGAGAGAGATGAGCAAGATGACATATAACTCGGGGAGATTACTCAGTGCGCGAGATACTCCTCGGGAACCCCCTCACGTTATCGGAACCCACCCATGTTCTACACCTCGACCTAGAGACTCAACCTACTTTCGGCGCGTTAGTTCGCGACGTGCATACCTCACTTTTGGGGCGACATCTATCAGTAGCCCCGTACATCTTCTCGATCACCCTGTCATCCCCTACCGGGGCTGCTCTGTCCGCGCAACCTCTCGAGATGGGTCCCCCTTCGGGTGGCGCCCTATTCACGTCATCTCTCTTCTGTGTCGCCGCTACCGATTTTCCGCGACCCGGTGTAACTTTTCCGGGTTGACTTTGACTTTTGTTGACTTTGGCTTCGATTTGACTTTGTCTTTTCCAACTTTTCCATTCCGTGCTCGGTTTTGTCGTTTTTGACTTGATTTTTTGTCCTTTTTGCTATCGTTTCCTGCACAAGATAATGGATAAACATACCTATACAATGTAGTTTGTGGGTTACGTTTTTGTGTCATTTAATGTCATTTTGATGGAAAAAGGTATGTGTATTTAAGCACATACCAGTCTAACTGAAAAGGGGACTAGAAGCTTCAGCTGGACACTATATATACCCACACTCTCACACACACTCAATGGTTAGATAGTGAGTAGATTTTAGCTTAGTAAATTTAGCTTAATGATATTTTTATTTAAATCTCTTGTAATTTCCTTTTAAATAATGTAATCAAGCTTTTAGTTAATGAAATTGAGTTTTTACTTTCAAACAATCTGTCATAAGCTTTTGTCTTTACTCATAAGTTCTTAACCTTCTTCAAATGATAAGCTACTATTACATAAGCTCATTATAGCTCTCACAAGTCTATAAGCTTGTGATTGAGCTTAATTAAGCCTTAATCATACTCAAAGCTTTAAAATCAGCTTAAAAGTACCTTTGCTTATTTGGATTGAGACTTTTGGAAGATGAGTTTAAAAGGGAAGAACTCATATGGACTTATACTGGCTTATCTTAGGATAAGCCAGAGCTTGTAGATGCTCATTTGAGCTTTTATCACCTTTGTTTTGCTAAGGTTCCTGTAAGTTCTCCTTTATCTTTACTATCTTAAAATTCTAGCTTATAAATCTGCTTGTTTGCTTATCAAATGTTTAATTTGCTTTCTAGTTAGCTTATCTGTGCTTATTGTCATCTAATATGCTTATCAGTCTTAATTGATCATCTATCTTTAGTTAATATAGCTTAGATCTTAGTTTTGCAATTTCTATCTTAAAAATCATAAAAAACCAAAAATAGTTAATATAGTTTGTAGATCTTTGATTCTAACTTTAGTGATTGTTGATTTATGTTTGTTAAGCTGGTGATAAGCTGATTATTATCTGGTAATAGGGGTTTGTTAATTAGATTTTCATTTCACTAGCTTAAATAAATGTTCATAAGTCTAAGGGTGTTTGGATTAGAGTTGTTTGACCTCATAAAGTCAAGGTATCTAGGTAATTTTCCTTTAGTCAGTTTGATTTTCATATTTGATAAAGTTTTAAGCAGGTTTGTGGAGTTAGTTCACTTTTAAAATCAAATTGAAGCTTATAGTTTTTGTCTCAGCACCAGGGGAATTTTTCCTTTTCCTAAACTTGTTAAAAACTTGACCCGAACTGACTTAAGCTTGGTTTATGTTTGTGGTGTATGTATACACATTCTCTTTGAGTGTCTAATGCAGGTTTACCTTAAAAGGTAACCTGCAAATTGGTTTTGGCCTTTGATCAATTGCATCAGCAGTAGTAACTGCAGTTACTACTGCTTTCCTTTTCATTAGCATTTAAGCTAGCTCAAATAAGCTTTAGGTTTTAAAATTGAGTAGGTTCATAGTTTAGATATAGGACTAGATAGTTTTAAAATAAAATTTTCAATTTCTAGCTTAATTACTAGGATACATTCGCTGTTAAAGTTTTCAAAAATCCTTAAAAAAATACCAAAAACCGAAGTAACTAGTCTTAGCTTTTAATCTTAGGTTTTTAGCTTGTAGTATTGGTTTTTATGATTTGAATTCTTAGTCTATAAGTAGGTTATCTAGTTTGCAAAAGCTCAGTTTCTCTTGTAGCTTATTTAGTTTTCTAGCTTAATTTGATTTTGAGTTTTTTGTGTTAGATCCTAAGTCTGCCATTTAGATCTCAAGATTCAGTTAGCTTATAGTGTAGTAAGTTTGATTAGCTTATCAAATTTAGATGGTATGTAGTATAAGCTTTCAAAAATAGCTTTTAGATTTGAAAATAAGCCAAAAAAAGAGTTGTGTGCAAGCTTTTAAGTAGAAATTAGCTTTTTTTGGAGCTCAAAAGCTCACTTACTGTAAACAGCTTTTTCATAAGCTCTTTATTCTGTCATAAGCTTTTTGAGAGCTTAATTTTGAGTTTCAGTTTATAGTTCTTTTGTTAAAGTTGTAAAAAAAAAGTTAAATCTATAACTTTTTGTGTTTTGAGTTTTCAAAAATAAATAAAAAATAAAAAAAACGTGTGCCTGGGACTCGAACCCAAGACCTCTCCCACACAACACCAATGATTTAACCGTTTTGCTTCAATAGCTCATCCAACCACATCTCCCTTCATTTAATTCTTATACACATTTAGCCCATTTTAGCTTATAAGCTGTTATAGCTTACTTCGCAGCTTATTCAATAAGCTGTGATCTCAAGCTTATTTTTCCTAGGTTTTAATTAGTATAAGCTATTTTCTGTAATTTTTCTAGAATTTTTATAGTTCGTTTAGTATTTTTAAACATTTATTTTCATTAAAAACTTTAAAAAATCATAAAAAATAGAAAAATAATCAAAAAAATATAAATCTTTTTTAGAAAATTTTCTTTTATCATAAAGTTCATAGGAAAATTAGTTTTGCTTTCGTAGGGTCTAATTTGCAAAATTTTGATTTTTAAAGAACGGGATTCGTTCCCGTTCTCGTTTTTCGTGTTTTAACGCTCATTTCAAATCCGTTTTTGTTCTAGTTTTCTTTAAACTTACTTTTTAGTAAAAAAGAGTCCATTTTAAAAGAAAATTTTAAGTTAGGTTTATTTTTAGACATTTAGGGTTTTTGGCCTTCGTTTAGTGGTTCTGTTTTGCGTTTATAGTTAAATTTTGATTTTGTTATTTGTCTCATGCTTAATTGTTAGAATTTGTTAATTTTAATTGTTAAAAGTAGTTAACCAAATCATCTATTGTTTCTAATTCAAATCATTGTCCGAGCATCAAACGTGGATTCAATTTCATAAATCGTTGGGGATAACGACCCGAGATCAAACTTCCGCATCATATACGTATTATCTATTATATTATTTTTGAGATTTTCCTTTTTACCTTTGTCCTCAAGGGTAATATGGTAATTTTCTATCATATTATATATTTTATTTTACGTGTATAGATTCTGACGAATCAATTTTTGGCGCCGTTGCCGGGGAATTATGATTAAGAATCTCTCGTTTGAAGTTTGTTGATCGTGATTTGAAGACCCTTTCGTTTTTGAAAGTTTTGTTTTGTTAAAAAAATAAAAAATTATAAAAATTATAAAATAAAAAGTAAAAAATATTTTTCTTTTCTTTTAGTATAATTATCATATAAAAAAATAATAAAAAAAAAATCAAAAATATAAAAATTGTCCATAATAAAAAAATAATAAAATAAAAAAGTTGGTAAAAGAACACCAACAAATAATACTTCAATTGAGGTATTATCCATTAGTAAGTTCTCACTACGAATCAAAGATTTAAAAATTTACCAGTTGTGTCATTTACGAAATACGGATCACTTAAAAAGTAAAATTTTTAAGAGCTACGTGAAGTAATTTGTTATTGGTTTTAAGTGTCTAAATTTCGTTATCCGTTAATTTAGTTTGTTTAAAAAATTAAAAAAATAAATTAGTTTATATTTTCTTTTTCTACTTTGTGCATGAGCACTCGTTCTCAAACCCGCAACCGTAACCGTCAACAACAAGCCCAACCGGTTGTTGTTCAACCATTTCGTTTAGATGAAACATGTTTTGTAATCTCCTTAGTTCGATGGCTGATAAACCCGGACTATGGCACAATTGCTCAATCACCTACGAAGGGGTACGCGGGATGCAAATTGTAATTCCTGAAATCAATGCTAATTTTGAGTTAAAGCATGGTTTGATCAATCTTGTTCAAAACAAATAGTTTTTCGGACATGATAAAGAGGATCCACATGCTCACATCTGTTATTTCAATAAAATCACTTCAACAATGAGATTCCCGGATATCCCGAGCACGTCAATTAAGCTTATGCTTTTTCCGTTTTCTCTTGAAGGTTCAGCCCGGATTTGGCTAGAGAAAGAACCTCCTCGATCAATTTTGACATGGGATGATCTTGTTTCAAAATTCATTAATCAATTCTTTCCTCCTTCAAAAACGACAAATCTTCGTAACGAAATCACGAGATTTCAACAAAGATTTGACGAATCATTTTATGAGGCTTGGGATCGATTTAATGACCTTCTTCGAGCATGCCCACATCACGGATTTTCTGAATTACATCAGTTAGATACGTTTTACAATGCTTTGAATGCTAATGATCAAGATTCGTTGAATTCTGCTGCGGGTGGAAACTTTTTGGATAAGATGCCTCGTGAATGCTTGAGAATTATCGAGAGTAAATCCAAGGTGTAATTTCACAAACAAGGCAGTCGTTGCCAAAGTGAGTTCGAATTCATCTACTCCGGAATTTCACCAGATGTTGCTGCTCTTACAACGAAGTTTCTGAACTTAAGAATTTGATGAAGACTATGCTTATCGACAAACAAAAAGCCCAAGCTCCCGCACCCGTAAAAGCGGTCGAGCAGAGTTGTGTAACTTGTGGAGGTGCTCATTCTTATAGAAATTGTCCAGCCACCGATGGCAACGTTTATCGAGACAACATTCAAGAGTACGTTTCACAAGCTGCTGCAGCCAATTTTAATAAGGAAATACAATTCTAAACCTCTCGATGGTTGCAAACCAAATCCGACCTCCTGGTTTTCCTCTGATTCACACAATCAAAATCCGTTCATTCAATCAAGGAAGTAATTTCAACCAAAATCGAGGAACCAATTTTAATCAAAACCGTGGAAATAAACTTAACCAAGGAAGTTTACCACACCTCCAACTAATCAACACCAGTTACCAAGTTCCTGCTCGCAAATGCAAAGATGTTTCAAAGACCGATTTTTGAGAATTATGCAACGCTAAATGATGTTGTATTACGGATATATGCACATGCAGGTCAAGGTTTACAAAACAGATGACAATTTAGGAAATTCTTTCTAAATTCATAAGTACATATCGTTCCATCTTCGAAATCAGGTACTCTTCCAAGTCAAAAGTACTCAACCGCTGCCGCATGTTAATGCTATTACACACGAAGTGGTAAAACTTGTGAAGAAACTGCGAACTCTTTTTCCCATACCGTTGTTTCTACTCCTACTAACGGAACCAAGCACACACAGGAGACGTCAATGACAAAGTGCAAAACCCGGTCAGAAAGTACGCACACGTCCCACTCTGGAGGATCAAGGATTCTTATTTTTATTGAAATTCAACACAAAGGCTAAGGGAAACTGTTCAAGAACCTATTTCTCAGATACTTAATTTTATCAACCTAATTCCATACCCGAGAGGATGAAAGTGAGAGGAAAGGATAACACAGTGCTCCGCAGAGCAGGTTTATGAAGTTGTTTAAACAACTCGTTTTTGAATTGGTTTAAAAGATGCTTCATTGAAATGCCAAAATTCAACAAATGGTTAAGCACTTTATTAAGAAACAAAGAGGAACTTGAGGAAATGGCCATTACAACCGTAAATGTTGAATGTTCTGCCGTTATCTTGAACAAAGTTCCCGAGAAACTCAAAGATCCTGGAAAATTTCTTATCCCGGTGTGCTCAACAAAGAAACTTGATAGGGGATAATGCTTTAGCCAATTTCGGAGCTAGCATAAATCTTTTGCCTCATTCTATCTACAAGCAACTTGGGCTTGGAGCTTTGAAGCCCACCCGAATGACACTCGAGCTTGCTAACCGTTCCGTTACGCACCCAATGGGCATAGCCGAGGATGTTGTAGTTAGAGTTGATGGTTTCACTTTTCTTGCTGATTTTTCTTGTATGTTAATTTTGACCAGACCCTGAGAGTGCCTATTATTTATAGGGAGACCCTTTCCTTCGCACAGCACACAAAAGCTCTCATTGATTTATATGAGGAAAAATTAACATTAAGAGTAGGAAGTGATAAACTTGTCTTTTATGCTGAAAAATCTGAGAAAAGCAAGAATAAGCAATTTGCTCACGCTATTTCTGTCATTGATTTTTCGAAAGATGAGCCATTTAGTGGCAGTACCACTATTCATTCCGATGCTCTTCCTCCTAGTTCTTCTCTGGTGAAGACTAGTGATAATCCTAAGGAGTTCGCCGATGAACTCACTCTTCTTGATTCATTTCCACCAGGTAATGATGATTCAGTTCTTAAGAAGGACGTTCATGAAGAAAATTTTCAAGTTTATTCAAACCCTCTTTTCGAACTTTGATATAAACTTCACCCTCTAGCACGTAACCTCTCTTTAACGAGATGGTGGAGGATGTTGAGAACGAGAACTCCAACGTTTCAAATTCCGATGAGCCAGTTTTACTTAACACACCTTTGTCCGATAAGGTTGAGTGTTCCAATCAGAAGTCGATATTGCTGCTTTTCTAGCATGAAGTTTCTCCTAATTTGAGGAAGGTTATTATGATCGGAAGGAGAGTTAATTTTTACTTGAGAATTTGTTAGTGATGATCCACCCATAATCTCGCTCCGAAGGTGATTTTTGCGATCATGAACCAAAACAAATGAATCCATCATAATACTTCGATACTTTTATCTCAAGGAGAGATCCTTCTTCACATGAGTTCGAGGAGAAATCAATTACACTTCCCTTTTTTTCGGGAGGCTAGAGAACATGAGGAATATCTTAGTCTTATGACTTTGCTTTATGAGATTTCAACTTCCCAATCACCGGAAAGTTTTCATGCTAATCCAAGTTCAATTATCACATCTCCTATCCCGTTAGAGAGATCGATATTTTTCTGGGTGATTTAATTCACCAGGTGCTGAGAAATGATGATTTCGGAAGATGATGATAATTCTACATTCCATTCCCGACATGAGTCACTAACCTGACATCATCAGACAAACCGTCAGCTCTTCGACTCTCGGACCATCAGATGTTAAGATTCGCCTTGAGCCCGATACGGCCGTGATAAACAACTTTGATGTGATAAACAAATATGCTTGTTTCAACTTAGAAGAAGGTGTTCAGATTTTTCTTCCATTTTTATACCCCGAGAATGTCCTTTTATTTCTCTCTCTCGATTGAGGAACCTGATTTTGACCCGGCTTCTTCATTTTATATTTTTCTTAACTAGAATCGGTGTGGTTATCATTGAAGTTTCTTATTCTAAGTATTGCTCTCCCTAAGGACAATTGAATTCAGGGATCGAGTCAAGCTATGTGACTTGGTTACCAAAAACAAAGCGCTTCGTGGGAGGCACTCCATGCTTATCCATTTTCTATTTTTCTTTCTTATTTCTAATGTGTTGTGAGAAGGCTTGTACTCTTCCGTTCTTTATGTTTGTTGTTTGTACTTGTGATTGTTTGCAGGATTGATCCCACCTATTTATTTTTTCCTTTTTAATTTTTTTGTAGAAGACTCCGTGACGGTGTTTTTGTCCCGGTCCACTCGAGACTTCCTAGCCTTGCTTGCCATTCTAGTTTAGGGGAACTCGAAATCCTAAAGATTATTATCGTCTAACATTTATCTTTTAGCACACTTAATAAACGGCTTAAGATTTTTGTAATACTTTCTTCATGTTTGAGTTATGCATTCGACCTTTTTGAGTTCTAGTATGGGGTTTTTAAGACTTAGGCTAGGAAACATTTAGGACAATGTTTGATTTTAGTATGGGGTACTGGGAGTATATACTCTCGATATGATCTTACCTACTTTTACCCGTTGTTCTCACGTACCCCGTTTTCCCACCAAATTTTCAAAAAAATGAAAAAATTTAAAATTTTTCAAAAATAAAATAAGTGTTTTTGTCACAATTTTGACTTTCTTGCTGGGTAAGAATAAGAGTAAATTTTGACCCGATCGAGCGTGTTGAGCTCTAGCTTGTTCCTTAACTTTTAGGCTAAGCGTTCGCAATTTTCGCGAAGAACAAAAAATGATAGAGTTAAGTATGAGTAGGATGCTAAACAAGGATTATTTGGAAATCTTAAGAGCTCATGTATGTAACTTGTTGCTTTTTCTCCCATAAGCTCTTAACCGGATTAATATACGTGCTGTTTTTGGAGATTAAACTTAAATCAACAATTTTTATGTAATATATAGCAAAAATTTTAGTTTTAGTTCAAATTTATATTTAAATTTTTCTAAAAAGAAGTCTTCTATATATAAAATAAAAATAAATAATAAATAAATAAATAAATAAAAAATAATAAAATTAAAAATATGTATGATAAAATAATTAAAATATAATAAAGTTGTGGGTGATAAAAGTTTACTATCCTCCTCTTGCGGTCACAAACTGATGTGGTAGTTCTTTTAAAAGAATGGCCATAGTAAGAAATAATAAGATCCGAGACTGATCAAAGTTTGTGATATTGCCGGCTCACAACCCGTGTTGCCAGCCTTCTAAAAGGTTGAGGGTTACAATTGATAAATATCTAAAATATTAAGTGTGAATTAATAAAATGACTTCTTTTTGTTAAATTTAAATATGCTTTTGCACTTTGACTATTTTTTTGATTAAGCTATGAATATTCGGGTAAATGAGAGTTTTGAAACCTAAGGTCCGTGAGTCCGTATACTAGTCTCTGTGGGGGTCAAAAAGCCTGGTACTTAGTCGTCAAGGTTGGATGTGCGGCGAAGTCGCTACATGGGATGATCTCGCCTTTAAACTATTATTCTAAGGTGGAACGTAACAAACATAGTATGTTGAAAAAGTTTATCATGTTGAAATTCAAGATAAGCACATCACTAAAGATATAATAATTGTGGGCGTAAAAAAGTTCAAAGGTTGCAATATGAGTAGTGTTAGCATCCTTACTGATATTTAGCTCATGATTTGTTTTAAGTTGGTTGGGATAGTGAAAAGTCGGAACGATGAATTTATCCTTTTTGGCGGCATTTTCGGATCCGAAATGCATCTTGTTCTATGATCCTACAGATTATGGAAATACGGAAGTCGAAATAATTCAATAATATTATTTATATAAAAATTAATTGCAAAAAAAGTTTTAGAAAAAATAGGAAAAGGGGTATTTTATAACATGTGATCTTTAAACTTCTCACAAAAATCTTTGCAACTTTCAAAGGTTTAGTTTGGCGGAAATTTTGAGGTATTTGGTTATAAGGCATATAATTTTTTTACCTGCGTGAGGCACGCATTTCGCTTAAGTTTGGGGATTTTGATAGTGTGAAATCCATATCCATTTTTTCAATTAATCTAAAAAGACAAATTTGTGCTTAAAATGCTTGAATATTGATTGTTTTGTCTTTGTGATTGTGTAGGTACAGATATTGCAAAAATCACAAGAAAACGGTTAAAATCGGGCAAACACGAACACGGGAACAGAAGAGCACGCAAAGAGCTGGGAGAAAGCTATCAAAAGTCAAAAGTGGTCAACTCAAGTCAACCTTTGGTCAACTTAAGTCAAAACCACCAAAGACAAAACTACAAATATTCCCAAACCGTCCCTTTATCATTTACCATATTCAAATTAAACCTAAACCCTAATGGACGTTATCTCTTTACATTATAAGAGATAACAACCGTTATCTACCCTTATTAATAACCTAAGCCCAACACCATCCTGTGGCCCATTTTCTTTTACCCTGGCCCGAAGTCAAACAAAACATGCCCGAGTCAAAATAATCAAACGCATCCTTTTTAGTTAAAAAGTAGTGGTACTGCCTTGTTATATTCATCTTTCTTCCAATTACCCCAGGTCAATCAAAGGGGAGGGAATCTAATTACGTGGACAAAGGACATTCAAGGTAACATAGACTGACATGGCAGAGTAAACGTCACCAATCTTTCTCTCATTGGCAATACCATAAAGGGAAATCACCATGGATTGTGAAAGAAAACACAAGATGCAAGATTTTTCAAGTAAAGCCTGCCTTAAACAAGACAGGTGTCACATCACGATGCCACGCTGGCAATCGTGGCCTTCAATATAATCTAACGGTCTCAAGTAATGATCCAATGATTGGAGGAAATGGGAAGGCTTGATTGAGAGGAGCTAATAAACAACAAGGAGCTAGAAGCCTTCTCTCAGCACTACTAAAATGAAGCCTCTCACTCAATCACAGTTATCTTATTCTTTCATGTACTTTTTTCTTAGTTAAATCGCTTATGGCAGTTTTTAATGTAATTTTACTTTTTCAAAGCCCTTGTAGTCTCTTTTATTAAAGCTTGTATTGTTTTTAAGTATTATAATCCTAAGTTTCGTTTCATAAAGCTTTTTCATCTTATAATCTCTTTTTTCTACTCTAAAATGTATGCTATTGTTCAAAAGCTCACAAACAAGCTTCATAAGCTCCTAC
Source organism: Tanacetum coccineum (assembly GCA_026074375.1). Classification (NCBI taxonomy): domain Eukaryota; kingdom Viridiplantae; phylum Streptophyta; class Magnoliopsida; order Asterales; family Asteraceae; genus Tanacetum; species Tanacetum coccineum. The sequence continues at coordinate 60,648 of BQNB010001537.1, read as the reverse complement.
AGTCTCTAAGCTTGTAATTGAGCTTTAGTAAGTACCTATTTACTAAAACCTTAAATAAGTTTATACCTTGACTTATTGGATTTGAGCTATGGAAGGGAAGCTGCAAAGGATGAGCGGGGGGGGGGGGCGGGGGGGGGTGTAAGGGGGGGAGGGGGATTTCCAGGGACTTTTACAGGTTATTTAAATAAGCCAGAGCTAGAAGGACAAGCTCTTTGAATTTTTTTTAGATTTTTGTTTTAGCTAACGCATATTGTAAGTCTTCATTTCCATTTTATTTTTAAATACTTTAGTGTAGCTTTGCTTATTTGCTTATCAATTGCTTAATCTGCTTTCTAGTTTGCTCTATTTGTGCTTTTATTATCTTATGGTGTTCTTAGTTATGTCTTTCAAATTGTTTTTAGCTATATAATTTATAGATCTTAGTGTTTAATATCTGTCATAAATTCACTAAAACCCAAAATACTTAGCTTAAGCTTGTAGATCTTAATTTTAGCTTAATTGACCATCTTTGATTTGTGTTTATCAAACTTTGTTATAGCTATATGATATTGGTCACTAGGTTTTGTAGTAGATTTCAAAATTTAAAGTTTAATGGATTATGGATTAGTTAAAGGGGTGTTTGGATAATGCAATTAGACCTCAAAAGTCAAATTTGCTAAGTTCCATTGCTTGAACAGTTTTTAATTCATTTTAAAACAGTAGTAAAAGAGATTTCAGAAGTTAGATTTCAAAAATTAAAAAGTTAAGGCTAAATTTCTTTGTTTTTTCACCAGTGGAATTTTTCTTTTTCTAAGATTGTTAAAAAATTGATCCAAGCCTCCTTGAGCTTGGCTCTTGTTTGTTGTGGATTAAACACACTCATTGTGTGTGTCATTACACGGGTTACCACTAAGGTACCTGATTTGAGTTTTGACATTTGGCCAAGTGCATCAGCAGACCTGCAGTAGGCTACTATGTAGTCCTTCTTAATCAATTTAAGTTAAGTTTCATTAGGTTTTAGCTTATTGAAATATCGAATGTGAGCATGCGGGTCCTCCTTGTCATGTCCAAAAAATTGTTTATTTTGAACAAGAGTTAGCAAACTATGCTCGAACTCAAAATTGTCCACGGTGATTGCGGGAACAACGATTGCATCCTCGTAACCCTCGGTGGGTGCTTGGAGCATTTCCGCCGTACGATTATCGGCCATCGTAACTACGGGAGGATTGGGAGGTTCTTGATTATTATTAGGTTTCTCAAGATCAAATGGTTCAACAAAAGTCGGTGTGACTTGTGTTGTGACGTTACCGGTTGCGACGAGTGCGCCTGGCACTAATGAAGACATTTATACTAATTTTTTTTTGGTTTTACAATAAATCTATCACAATTTATTTTAACAGACAACGAGATAAGCAACTTCAACAAATAAACCTACTTCTTCACGGTAAGCTCTTAAAAGAAACCTCCATGTGCGCGTAGGAGGAAGGAAAGCACTTTGCTTTAATACCTTACACCAAACTGTATCTTAGATTCCATATTCCACCAATAATATTCTATACCCCCCCCCCCACCAAAAAAATAATCGAACAACCCACCTTATACCCACTTTATAGCTTGTTTAACTTTTCAAGGTGAGCCCGTACCTCGTAAGTGACACAAATGGCAAGCTTTTGAATCTTTTGTTTGAGAACTTATTGATGGATAATACTTCAATGGAAAGTATTATATGTTGGTGTTCTTTTACCAACTTGGTGAATTTATTTATTTATATTTTTTTGGAAATTTTTTTTTTATAAAAATAGAAGGAATATTCACAAATTCAAACACAAATTGTCAAACGTTACGATAATCGTTTCACAATCTCCCCTGGCAACGGCGCAAAAATTGATTCGTTTGATAGTATATATATAATATAACACAATGCAAATCCCAACCAATTGCCCTTGACCAAGGCAAAAAGTCAAAATTCACAAAGAGAATCAATATATATCCGAAAGTTTGATTTCCCGGGTGTTTGTCCTTACGAGTGTGCATAAAAAATTGAGAATCGAATGACGAATTGATAATCGATGTTTGAATATGACAAGATAATGATTGGTTTTCTATTACTACAAGTGAAAATGCAAAATCAAGCAAAAGTAAACCTAAAACGTAAGCAATTTAACTTAAACCCTAAAACGGTAACGTAAAAACGCGAGCTAAAAACCTAAATTATTCAATTTTAATCCTAAAATGATTTTTACCATTTAAGTGGGTCCTAGTTGACTAAAAAGGAAGTTTAAAAAAACTAGATCAAAAACTGAGTTGATTAAGACTAAAAACGAGTCAAAACAAGAACGGATCGAATCCCGTTCTTAAAAATGAACTTTTGAACAAAAAGTGTCCTTACGAAAGCTTAATAATTTTCCTAGAAGCCCCCCCAATGATAATAAAGAAAATTTTTTAAAAAAGATTTATATTTTTCTGACTTTTTATTTACTTTTTATGATTTTTTTAGTTTTTAATGAAAATTAAATCTAAAAAATACTAAACTATTTTTAAAAATTATGAAAAAATTAGGAAAATTAGCTGAGACTAATACTGTCCTAGGAAAAATAAGCTGTCCCCAACAGCTTATCCCAAAGCTGTTTTAAAAAAATCAAACAGCTTATTGGGCTTAAAGGGTCAAAAAGCCCTTAAGTAATAAATAAAACAACACTCTACCGGATGAGCTATTGTAGCACAGCGGTAGAGTGTTGGGTTATGAAGGGTTGATGAGTGTTGAGGTTCTTTGGGTTCGAGCCAGGCTCCCGAGAATTCACTCTCCTGTTTATTTATTTTTTTCAAAAATTCAAAAAGCAAAGTTGTTAATGACTTAAAAATAAGCAGTTTTAAAACTTGGAATTTTTCATGAAAGCTTATGAATAAGCTGTAAAACAGCTTAAAACTTGACAGCTTATACTTTTTTTGGCCTATTTTAAGATTAAAACAAAGTAAAAAGGAAATAAGCACTAAACCTACTCTAAAATAAGCAAACAGAGCTATCTCACCTCAAAGTAATTTGACAACATGAATAAGCTGAAATTAAGCTAAGAAAGACTGAATAAGCAATAAAAGGCTTAAAACTAAAAAATTCTAAACTAACTAGGCAAATAAGCTAAAATAAGCTACAATAAGCTAAATTTAACTGAAATAAGCATAACTACTCTAGGATCTACTTAATAAGCCACAATGGAATGAAATAAGCTCAGAATTTCAAATCAGTATCTGACTCATGCAAAACAGACAAACAGGCCACTTGGGCTTATGTTTAAGCAACAGGCAAACACTCGAGGATTTTTAACATATAAAATCTAAAAGCTGACTGAAAATCTTATACAAATCAAGAATCACAAAGAATTTTGAAAAGAAAAAATAAGCTAAGAAAAGCTAGGACAGACAGATTTCTAAAATAACCAAGAGGCACAAAGGGGCTTTTCTTTTTGGCTTTTTAAGTTCAATAAGCAAAACAAATGGGAAATAAGCAAAGCTAGATACCTAAACACACCTAACAGATCTAAGTAGGGAACAAAGTGAGCTAATTAGATAAGCCATAAGTCCAAAAACGGCAACTTCAGCACCGGGAGGTACTGAGCCAAAAGCCTAGATGGGCTTTTTAGGCTTAATTTAAGCTACAAATGGATCTAGAGGCTAAATGGTTGTATGCCTAATTATTTACTATAAGCCTACTCAAATCAGCAAACTAGAATAATTGTGAATCACAACTTAAGGCTATAAAAAAGCAATAAAAATAGCAGTATTAACTTTGAGTTACTACTGCCGGAAGTAGCTTAAAGTAATTAGGGGACTATACCAAGCTAACTTTGGACTAAATAAGCTAAGATAAGCTGAAACTACCAAATAAGCAAGTATGACAAATTTAAGCAAATTTCAATGAGCATAAGCTTAAACCCCCACCCCCCCCCCCCCCCCCCCCCCCCCCCCCCCCCCTGGCGCGCAATAAGCATAAAGTAAAACTAGCTACTAAAAAGACAAGGGGGCTTTAGGCTTATTTTTAAGCAATTAAATAGACTCTAAATCCTATAATAAGCTAAAACAGATAAAGAAGGGACACCATTGAGCTTATTCTCACAAGCTCAGGCTTTACAAATGACTTTGACTCAACTAATTTTTAGATTTAAAATGAACTTTTAATGCTCAAGAAACTTGGCAGTTTTAACTACACAAAAAGTGAACAATGCACACTTAATTCAACACTTCTTATGCATTATAACAGTTAACAAGCATGAAATTTTATACTAAATACCATCTAACAAGATCAAACTTAATATGCTATGTCTATTAGGCTAAATTATCACAGATTTGAACCTTAGCTAAATTAACCTTAACTTTGAAATTTACTTATCACATAATTGAAACTATCTATTAGACCTAAATTAGCTAGTAAAAACAGAATGGAGTAAACCCAAACCCAAAGCAAATACTATTTTGACCATTTTTGGCCTTGCTGGACAAACACTCCTTATTTGTCCTAATCCTTATTTAGGTTGATTTTTGGTAAATTAAGCTAAGGGACTTCAAAAGATGCTTATACATGAATAATAAGTATAAATAAGCACATTCAAACAGGCAATAAGCACAAATAAGCAGAAAATAAGCAAATGCAAGTAAATAAGCTAAAATGAAGAAAAATTATACTACAAGGCCCTTTGCTCTAAACAAGGGCAAATAAGCTCTCAAGAGCTTTGTCTACAAGCTCCAGCTTATCAAAGATAAGCTGGTAATTGTTCATAGCTGTCCTTTTCTGGCTTATCTTCCAAAAGTAAGCTTTGGTATTTGAGGTGAGTATTTTTTTGGTTTTTCTAACTACAAACTTAACTCTTTTTATAACTTACTGCAAGTAGGTTAATATTAAACCCTTATTAAAGCTTTTGAACACAATTTCATAACAATTTAACAATTTACGACTTGAAATTATAATTGGGATTTTTTGCTTGAAAACCTCAATACATTATTGATTGATTAAGAAAACAGATACATATGCCTTAACTTAAAAGACAGAATTTCATAATAACTTAAACAGATTAAAATTAAAAACTTGAGATGCCTTCATGGCTTACAATATGACTATAATATACATAACTTTCTAGGTCTCCTTTGGTTCTTACTTCTTTCTTGGTGTGTTCTTTGCTGAGACAAAATGAAGTGTGCATTTGTGTGAGAGGCTTGAATCTTTATCTTAGCCATTGATATCAATTGTGCTTTCTTGGTTATCATACGACGTTGGATTAATCTGTAAAAAATTGGATTGCCAACCATTTTGGCAGCGGGTCCCCACGTGGGGTGGGCGGTAGGGGGGGGAGGAACAACATGTGACAAAGATTTTAGTGGGGAAGGGAAGAGGTTATTACCCAATGGGTAATTTTAGGGTTGCAGGGTAAAGATAGGGAAGAAAGCCCGTGAGTTGTTCTTGGGTTTCATTTTTTTGGCGTTAAAAGTTGTTTTGAGTATTAAAGACAAATAAACATAAAAATGGGAAGGTTGGTGATGGGCAAAACTAGTCCCTCAAAGTTAAGTAAGTAGTTGCAAAATCCAGTCTTGTGGTGTATTAGGGATTGGGGATATTGGCAGGTTTCAACCCTTTTTTTTATTTTTTTTTTTTTTTTTTTTTTTTTTTTTTTAAGTCATATATGTTTATTAATGAAGGTCTTGTAGGTTAATAAATTTAGGGGTTTGGAGATTCAACCCTAAGCGTTCAGATTTTGAGTTAGTAAATTGCAATTCAGCCCTTGAACTTTTATTTTAAAATACAATTTAATGATTTGGCATTTTATGGTCCCTCAAGTCTGTATTTTTGATTAGCTTCTCGATTGACTTTGACTTTGACTTGACTTTGTCGGGTTGATTTGCTTTGGCTTTTTGATGTTTCTTCACGCTCTTTTAATTCTGTGCTCGTTTATCGTTTTTAGTTTGTTTGTCCTTTTCTTGTATATCCGTTTCCTGCAACAATACAAATGCAAAACATACCAATCAATGTATTTTTGGTACGTTTTTAGTCATTTACGTCGTTTTATGGAAATGGTATGTTTAATTAAGCACATACCACATCCCCCATTACTAAGATATTGCTGTGTCCTTCACGTAATGATTATGAAGTAAAACTAAGAAACACCAAGAATCTTAATCCCCCTCGACTAATAACTGAAAGTAGCTACGTGTTGGTCAAGGGGAACTAAAGAATCCAATGCTTCACAAGTCCCGTTTTACCATTTTTATATTTTACACTAACTATCACCTAATATTTTTGTTTTTTTTTTTTCAACTTAATACACATGTTTGACTTCTTTATTTTATCAACCATTGGATCATAGAATGAGAAAACACCAAACTCACACACACAACAAAAAAAAAAACACACCCCCCACCCCACCCCCCCCCCCCCCCCCCCCCCAGCAAAAAAACAAAACCACCCAAAAAAACAAAAAAAAAAAAATTTTTCACCACCCCCACTAAAACCTAAACGCTCATAGAATAATCTATGGATGTCCGAATGGATAAATTCATCGTCCTCGATTTTTCACTAGTCCCAAGCTAAGCGTAAAAACGAAATCACTGTTAAGTACAAGTAAAGATGCTAACACTACTTATAACTATGACTTGTTACTTTTCGCTCTTCGACAACTTATTCAATTAGAGTGATTGTGGTTTATTTTAAGTTAGCATTTAGATCGACTTTTTAAAAAGTAGAACAGTTTTTATAATGATATTTCTGAAGAAAATTGTGAAAGACTAGATCACCCACCAACCAGCATATTCTTGATGATCCAGTCCGAGTTCGACTTAGGTTCTTGGTTAAGGGACCCCACAGGAGATTGTTCGCAATGTAATAGCGGGATACTCCACCTTTAGGCGAATTTCTTAGATTTACCGCTAAATAAACAATACTACTCAAAGCACGCAAACATCAAAAATTTAATGATCTCATTGGTGCGATTATTCCTAGAAATAATCTACCAACGGCAACCAACAACTTTTGAAGTCTTAGAGCAAATTATTCTTAGTTCAAAATTATACTTGAGTTTAGAAAAAGAAATCTTAACCATTAAATTTTCTTTATTTGTTATTTATTGCTATAATCATAATATAATACCGTCATCATTTACATGACTACAACATCGGCCACGCCTCCGACAAGATGTAGTGACTTAGTCTGACGACGGCCCCCGCCTTATATGAAGACTTCAACATCGGCACGCCTCCGACAAGATGAAGTAAACTGACGGAGAATTCTTATTGGTAATATAGAAGTAAAGATGTCTTAGTTTGAACCCCCACCTCGTGGTTAGCGGAGTGGGATATCACGACACATCTTTTACTTGTTCCATATAATCAAATGTATGCTTCATTGGCAAAATTTCAATATTCATGCATTTTTGCATTCATACTTCATTCATGCTTCTTTGGCATTTTAACTTTCGAATTTATCAAGAATAGAAAAATCTTGTTTTAAAGAATCAAGTTACAAATTTGAAGCTTTTTCTAAAAACATTGATTGACTTAGTTGAATTGAATTGAGCACGTATGATTAGGTGGATTAGAAGCTAATGGGAGAAAAAGCCACAAGTTACTCATATAAGTTTTTGTTCAGCACATAAACTTATATTTAACTCTATCACTTCTTGTTCTTCACCTTATTAAAATTCGAAGCAATAGAATTCGTGAAAGCTTAGCCTACAAGCGGTAAGTTGAGGAACTAGCTAGGGCTCAACACGCCCGATTGAGTCAAAAATTATTCTCATTCTACCCATTAGGAAAGTCAAAACTGTGACAAAACACTTATTTTATTTTTGAAAATTTTTAAAATTTTCATTTTTTTGGTATTTTTGCAAAAATTTGGTGGTAAAAACGGGATTACGTGATAACAACGGCTGCAGGCAAAAATCAAATCGAAGATCCCCCCCATACTAGAACTAAACATCGTCCTCGATGTTTCAAAGGGGTTCCTACGCAAATCTAAGGCCGTTTATTAAGTGTGCCAAAAGATAAAACGTTAGTCGATTAGATTTGGATACTGGATTCCCAAAATGAAGCTGAGGATGTGAAACTCTTGTGGATACTTGAGAGTCTTCACAATCCGGGAAATCCTGGACATACAACACAAAGCACACAAAACATGGACAAAACACGGGTAATGGAAAATGTAAGCCTCCTCACACAAAAACACTTATTTATTACTACTACTACTGATAAGCATGGGGTGCCTCCCACGAAGCGCTTGTTTAAGGTCGCTATGCTTGACCCGTCCCCCGAATTTATTGGTCCATGGGGAACGTCTGGAGATCCGGGACAACCTCGGTTGGTATGTCCCCTCCAAAGTAGTGTTTCAAACGATGACCATTCACTTTGAAATTTGGCCCGGAGTTTTGGGATAACTCGACAGTGCCATATGGAAAAACTTGGGTTACAGTGAATGGTCCACTCCAGCGGGTCTTAAGCTTGCCCGAGAAAATCTTCAATCTAGAGTTAAAGAGGAGGACTCGATCACCGACGTTGAAAACGCGATTTTTGATTGATTTTGGAGGTCTGGATTCTCTTGTTTCTCTTGTATCAGATCAATGAGTTTTCATAGGGCATGATCACGAAGTTCATTTAAGTTATTGAGTTTGAACTTTTCTGTGATCACCCGCTGTTTTGATATCAAAGTTTGTATGCTTAAGGGCCCAGTAAGCTTTGTGCTCGAGCTCGATCGGAAGATGACATGCCTTCCCGTACACTAACTTATATGGAGTACACCCGATGGGTGTTTTGTAAGCTGTGCGGAAAGCCCAAAGTGCGTCATCTAATTTATCCGACCAAGAGGCACGATTTTTGCCCACGGTCCTTTCAAGAATCCTTTTCAAACCACGATTGGATACCTCAACTTGTCCACTTGTTTGTGGATGATACGCGGTGGAGAGACGATGAGTGACTCCGTATTTAAGCATGACCTTTGAAAATTGGTCATTGCAAAAATGGGTTCCGCGATCACTTATGATGCACGGGGGGCACCAAATCTGGGCAGAAGAGTGTTTTAGAAATTTATTACAAACAACTCGGGCATCATTGGTGGGGAGCGCTTTTGCTTCAACCCATTTTGATAAATAATCAACGGCCACGAGTATATATTTGTTCCCTCTTGAAGACGGGAATGGCCCCATAAAGTCAATGCCCCACATGTCAAATATTTCGCAAACTTGGATAGAGTTTTGTGGCATCTCGTCACGTTGCGAAATTTTGCCTTGACGTTGACAAATGTCACATCGGGTGACAAAGTCGTGGGCATCCTTGTAGATTGTGGGCCAATAAAATCCTGAATCGAAGACCTTTTTAGCTGTGTAATTGGCACCGTAGTGTCCCCCGGTGGGTCCACTGTGGCAAGCTTTAAGAATGTCAAAAGCTTCTTGCCCCGAAACACAACGCCTAATTACTTGGTCTGCACAGATCTTGAATAAAAAAGGGGTCGTCCCAAAAGTAGTGTTTGACGTCTTTGAAAAACTTTCTTTTCTGTTGGGACGACATTCCTTTGATCACAAAATTCCCCGCATGGTAGTTTGCAAAATCGGCAAACCATGGGGCATTATCATCACCACGAAAGGTAACCATCCCAAGTGTCTCGAGAGGAAATGTTTCTGTAATTTCCTTTTTCTCGAGCTCACTTTGATGGGGATTTTCAAGTCTAGAAAGGTGGTCTGCGGCGAGATTTTCTGCTCCTTTTTTATCACGGATAACGACATCAAATTCTTGGAGCAGCAAAATCCACCGGAGCAATCTTGGCTTAGCATCCTGCTTAGCAAGCAAGTACTTGAGAGCCGAGTGGTCCGTATACACTATGCTTTTGGACAAGACAAGATATGGCCGGAATTTCTCGAAAGCATACACTACGGCAAGTAATTCCTTTTCCGTTGTAGTGTAATGTGCTTGAGCCTCGGTCATAGTTTTGCTTGCATAGTGTATCGGCTGGAAGTGCTTGGCATTTCGTTGCCCTGGACTGCCCCAACAGCAAAATCACTTGCCATCACAATATGATTTTTAAAGGGCAAGTTCCCAATCGGGAGCAAACTAGAATTGGGGCCGGGTTAACTTAATCTTAAGGGTTTCAAATGCTTCAATGGCATTCTTCGAGAAGATTAAACGGACTTTCTTTTTCAAGGGGTGGGTCATAGGCCGGGCAGATTTAGAGAATTCCTCGATATAAATCGCCGGTAGAATCGGCGTGACAGAAAACTGCGGATATACCCTTCTCTGTAGTAGGAGAGGCAATTTTGCAATGACATAAACTTTTGCTTGTCAACCTCTATCCGGATTTAGAATATCTTATGGCCTAGGACTATGCCTTCTTGACCATGAAGTAGGGACACTTTTCCTATTTTTAGCACAAGATTGGTGTCTTCACACTTTGGAGTCTTTTGTCTAAGTGGGAAAGCAAGAGGAGAAGAAGCACAAAAACCGAGAAATCATCCATGAAGACTTCCAGGTTTTCTCAATCTATCGTGAAGATTGCAAACATACACCTTTGGAACGTGCCGGTGCAGCATAACCCAAAAGGCATGCGACGATGGCAAATGGTCCCGTAAGGGCAGGTGAAGGTAGTCTTCTTTGATCAAGTGGTCAATCGGGTATCGGAAAGTTTCCGGTGAATCTGTCCAAAAAGTAAATAGTACTCATTTCTGGCTAATCTCTCAAGCATCTGATCCATGAATGGTAAAGGGAAATGGTCTTTACGAGTTGCATCATTGAGTTTTTGGTAATCGATGCAAACTCGCCATCCCGTAACAATCTAGTGGGTATTAACTCATTTTCTTCATTTTTCACAACGGTTATGGCTCCCTTCTTAGGGACACAATAAACCGGGCTTACCCAGGGGCTGTCAGAGATAGGGTAAATTAACCCGCATCAAGAAGTTTGATAACTTCTTGCTTAATAACCTCATGGATTTTGGGATTAACTCTTCTCTGATGTTGAAACTAACGAGTATTAGCATTTTCTTCATCAATATTATGGTGCAAAAACTGTGGAATCTATCCCTTAATATCAGAAATTTTCCAAGCTATGGCATGTTTGTGTGACTTGAGAACCTTGATCAGGGCGGTTTTATCCTCATCTTTCAAGTTTTTAGCGATTATGACGGGTAATTTGTCAATCCACTCCAAAACGCATACACAAAGATGGAAGGTAAAAGTCTTTGAGTTCAAGGTCGGGAGGATCTTCACATGAAGATTTAACCTTTTCAGGCACATTAATTTCACAAACTGGTGACGGAGGGAGATTTGGGTCACTATTGATTACACTTAACAACTCCTCAAGGTAAACAGTATCTCCCTCAGAATCATAGATGCCATCAACACCCGGTGGTATTGAATCATCATGTTCACAAAAAAAATTTTTTTTTTTATCGATCTCTTCCATTAGAAAATCACTTCCTCCGAAGGGAGTGAAAGATGGAGAGCGAGAATCGATCGTAAGACCCGAAGTAGAAGTGGGATTGCCACTTTCAGAAATTTCAAGTACTTCTTGAACAAATTCTTCACAAGCAATGTCAATAACATCGACTCGGTTAACTGATTCAATGATATTGTAGGAGAGAGTTTTAGTATCACCAACTTTGAAGGTTACGGATTGGTCATCATGTCTAAGGGTCATTTGTTCACCGTGAACATCTATTAAGGCACGTGCCGTCCTCAAGAAAGGTCTTCCTAAGATTAAGGGAGCCCGAGGATCGGCAACATAATCAACGACCACAAAATCGGCAGGAAAGAAGAACGTTCCAACTTTCACGAAAACATCCTCGGCGATGCCGGTTGGAGTAGAAATCGTTCGGTCGGCAAGTTCAAGTATCATTCGAGTTTTGGTCAAAGCTGGGAGACTTAGTTCTTTCCAAATGGAGAGAGGCATTAGGTTGATGCTTGCACCGAGATCGGCCAAGGCTAAGCATTCATTCATCTCCGGAAAATCACACGGTATAAGAAATCTACCGGGGTCTCCAAGTTTCTCGGGAAACTTTTTTAGGATAACCGCCGAGCAATTCTCGTTTACCGGTGTCTTTGTCAACTTAATTATCTTATCTTTGTCATTGAGGAGCTTTCTAAACATTGGTGCAAATTTAGGCATGTGTAGGAGAGCGTCCGCGAAACTTAGCTCGAAATGGAGATTTCGAAAAATCTCCATAAATTTTGAAGCTAGAAGATCGTCTTTTTCACGGAACTTTTCTTTGTTGGCCCTTGAAGGATAAGGCAAGGTTGGTTTAGTCTTTGGAACAACAACGGGCTCACCAATTTGGTCATTAGTTTGGACCACCGGAGGTTGGATGTTTTCGGTGCTTGGTTGCACCGTATCCTTTGTCACCTCGGGTTCATTTTCCGTCTCTTTAGGAGGAGAAGAAGTTTGAGGTCCATTATAGGAAACACCGCTTCGGGTAGTGATTGCTTTCACATCACCTTTCGGGTTAGCAATGGTGTTGCTTGGAAGAGAACCCGAGCCCGAAGTAGAAGCGGTATTACTATTTACGAATTTGGTGATCAGGTCCGTTATATTTGCCATTTGATTTTGCATATTTTGCATAACCGCGTCATTAGCTTTGACGTAGTTATCAAAATCGGGCTTAGACACACCTGGTGCTGGTGGAACTGGAGCTTGGTAAGCTGGAGCTTGAAAAGTCGGGGGTTGATTAATCTGGGGTTGGTAAACTTGTCCTTGATTGAAATTATTACCCCGATTTTGGTTAAAATTGTTCCCCCGATTTTGGTTGAAATTGATCCCCCGATTTTGGTTGTTTTGATGGTTTTGCATAGGAGGAAAACCGGGAGGTCGAATTTGGTTTGCGACCATCTGAGGTCGGTAACTGGCATTCCCTTGGTTGTAGTTAACTGCGGCGGCTTGTGACACGTATTCTTGGATATTGTCACGATAAATGTTGCCATCGGTGGCTGGACAATTTTGGTAAGAATGACCACCCCCGCAAGTTACACAACTTTGCTCGACCGCTTTTACGGGCGCGGGAGTTTGGTGAGCGGGAGCTTGGGATTGATTCTTCTTATCAAGGAGCAATGCTTTGACCATATCTTTGAGTTCGGAGACATCGGGAGAGATTCCGGAGGTGGAAGTGCTTGCACTCACTTTAGCAACAACGGGTTTGCTTCGTGAATTGCGAACTTTGGATTTGCTCTCGATGATTTTTAGACATTCTCGGGGCATTTTATCCAAAAAGTTACCACCCGCGGCGGAATTCAATGAATCTTGATCATTTGTGTTCAAGGCATTATAGAATGTATCGAGTTGATGCAATTCTGAAAACCCATGATGCGGGCATGCCCTAAGAAGATCATTGAATCGGTCCCATGCTTCATAAAACGATTCGTCAAATCTTTGCTGAAATCTCGTGATTTCATTTCTAAGATTTGTCGTTTTAGAAGGGGGAAAGAATTTGTTAATGAATTTCGACACAAGATCATCCCATGTAAGAATCGATTGAGGGGGTTCTTTGTCAAGCCAAATCCGGGCTGCTCCCTCGAGGGAAAATGGGAAAAGCATAAGCTTAACCGACGTACTCGGGACGTTCGGGAACTTCATCGTAGAAGTGATCTTGTTGAAATATCGGATGTGAGCATGTGGGTCTTCTTTATCGTGTCCAAAAAATTGCTTGTTTTGAACAAGGTTAAGTAGACCATGCTTGATCTCAAAGTTGTTTGCGTTGATCTCGGGAACAACGATTGCATCCTCGTAACCCTCGGTGGGTGCTTCGAGCAATTGAGCCATAGTACGATTATCTTCCATCGTAACTATGGGAGGATTTGGTTTCTCAAGATTTGGTGATTCAACAGAAGTTTGTCGGACTTGTTGTTGTCGACGTTTACGGGCTTGAGAACGAGTGCGCATGCACAAAATAGAAATATAAAAAGAAAATTTACACTAAATTTTTTTTTTATTTTTTTTTGTTTTTTTGTTTTTTAATGATTTATTCACAATTGATTTTAACGGATAATGAGATAAGACAACTTTAACCAAATAATCTACTTACTTCACGGTAGCTCTCAAAAAGATAAACGCACAGGTGAGCGGAGGAGTAGGAATAGCGCGAAGCTTATTTCTCCTTTCGGGTCGTAGTTCCTTGGAACAACCCTCCTTATACCCACTTTATAGTTTGTTTAACTTTTCAAGGTGAGCCGTATGTCGTAAGAGACACAAATGGCAAGTTTTTAAATCTTTTGTTCGAGTTGGGAACCAACAAGTTCACCGGAAGTTATTATGATAATACCTCAATTGAGAATATTATATTTTGGTATTTTTACCAATTTGTGAATTTTATTTCTTTTTTATGGACAATGTTTTTATATTTTTGGTTTTTTTTAGATGATAATTATACTAATAAAAGAAACTAAAAAAATATTTTTGTACTTTTTATGTTTTTATAAAGAAAATATTCACAGATTCAAAATCGCTTCTTCAAACGTAACGATATTCTTTTTCACAGCCTCCCCGGCAGCGGCGCCAAAAATTGACTCGTCAATAATATATATATATAATATAAGCAAACAATCAACCAAATACCTTTGGCCAAGGATTGGTCAAATGTTCACAAAAATAATATATATACGTAACCGGAAGTATGAGTTCCCGGGTCGTTATGTCCCAACGAGGCTTGAATGGAAAATCGAATGACGGATTGATGATTGATGTTTGAATATGACAAGGTTATGATGGGTTTTCTATTTCTACCAATTAAATATACAAAAACGATTAAATAAAACCTAAAAACGAAAGCTAAATAACTTAAACCTAAAACGGGCACGAAAAACGAGGGTCAAAAACCTAAATTTTGCAAATTAAACCCTAGAACATATTTAAAAGCTAAAATAGATTCTAAATGACAAATAACGAAGTTTTAAAAAAAAACTAGATTAAAAACGGAGGAACAATGCTACCAGCAGGAACCACTACTAGCAGCAGGAACAATGCTACCAGCAGGAACCCTTTTATACTAACAGCATGAACTATAAAGTAACTCTATCAGCAGGAACAATGCTACTACTATCAGCAGGAACAATGCTACTACTAGCAGCAGGAACAAACCTACCAGCAGGAACCATACATGTCTAACAGCAGGAACTGCTAAATTAAAGTTTTTAAAAAGACAAAATGGCTTTTTCAGCCCTCTAAATAAGCTAGTAAAATAAGCTGAAAGTACAAAATAAGTTAAAACAGATAAAGAACACCAAGAAATGACTTTGTGCACACTTTTTTAGAACCTAAAACTCAAGTTTACAATGGCTTATCTAAATAAGCCATTGTATCTCTTTTTTTAAAACCACAGTTTCAAATGGTGACTTAGAAAACCTTGAAAAACATTTTTTTAACTTAAAAACCTTTTGAAAACAGACTTAAACAGCTTAATACTTTAAGCTAAAGTTGACTAACATGACACCAACCCATGACTTCCTTGTTTTGACCCGTTTTCATACTTAACCCAAACACCCCTTTATAAATAGCTTAAAGGCTGTTTTAGCTTATTAAGGGTGGATTAAACCATGGGATTCAAAGACAGTAAGCTAAACATACATAAAAGACATTAATAAGCAAAAATCAACAATAAATAAGCACTGAAATAAGCTAGAATTCAAAATGACAGTTAACAAGCCATTATTGACTGAAAATTTGTAAAATCTTGCACAATGAAATTTAAACTTATAACACCTATATTTTAAGCACTAAACTTCAATAATAAGCATAAATAAGCATACCAAAAGAAAAATAAGCACTAATAAGCTGTAAATAAGCAAATGCTAAAGATGAGCTAAAAAATGGAACTTGAGAACTTACCAAGCCTTTTGCTCTAAACAAGGGCAAATAAGCTATTGAAAGCTCAATCTACAAGCTCCAGCTTATTAGGAATAAGCTGGTATAGTCCATAAGCCCATCCAAATTCGGCTTATCATCCAAAGTACAAGCTGTGGTATTTTTGAGTGGTTTTTCAAGTACAAGTTCAAATTTTACTTAGCTTATTGACTTGTTAAGTGAACATAGCTTATTAATAAGCTGTTTTAAGAGCTTTTTAACACATATAAAGGTAATTTAAGCAGTTTGACAATAAAACTCAAAAACGGGTATAAAACCTTAAAACTTCAACACTTCATTAACTTTTAAAAAGAGTACAAAGAACTTGCAATAAGCTGTAAATAAGCTGAAAGAAACATAAGAATGACTTAATTTAAAGAAAGATAAAGACTTCTACACTACTTTTATTTCGGCTCACATAGCCTCCTATTTATACTAAGAGCTAAGTCTTCAGCCCTTCTTTCTTGTGTTTCTTTTGTGAGAGACTTCAAAGCCCTAATCCCAGCCATTGATTTCTTTTGTGCTTCTTTGGAGTCAATCTCAGCCATTGAAGATACTTGGGAAAGGTGAGGGATTGCCAACATGGACTTTATACAGCTGGGGGGAAATAGTAGGGTGGATGAAATGATTTTGGCTAGGGTGTCGAGTGGTTTTGCAGGTGGGAAGTATGGGAAGACATCCCTACTCTGCACCTGGGTTTTGTTTTGGGCGGGAAGAATGGAGTTTGGGTAGGTTGGCAGCTTTGGCCCCTCGTTTCTTATAACTTTGTTGTAATTTTCGCCCTTTTGTGATATAACTTTAGGGGTTTTGCAGAAATTGCCCCTAAAGTTATACTTCACCCTCAATTTTCGATTTTAGCCCTTGTCTTTTAGTAATACAACTTGAGGTTTGGCAGTTTTAGTCCCTCAAGTTGTATTATCTTCATGTGGCTGACTTTGGCTTCGGATTGACTTTGTTTTTTCCATCCCGTGCTTGGTTTGGTTGTTTTTGGCTTTCTTTTTGTTCCTTTTCTTGAATATCCGTTTCCTGCACAAAACAAATGCAAAACATACAAATACAATGTATTTTTGGTATGTTTTTAGTCATTTAAGTCCGTTATTAATGGAGAATGGTATGTGTAATTTAGCACATACCAGCTCGTCTAGTATTTCTTCCAGTATTACCAGAGTTCCTGCTTTGAATATTCACCCTATCTCCTTGAATGATTGCTTAGTTTTTGGTGTTGGATGAAGTACGAAGACGATTATTTATTAGATTAGAGAAATTTTGAGTAATGGCTCAAGCAAGTAACAACATTGCAGAGGCTAGAGGATCTTCATAATTGGTTTGAACATCATCCTGCTGGTACTCATCGTCATAATCAACCACAGACGTAGGATGTGTTACATAATAAGATGATGTGTTTCTGGAAGATGAACCCGTGTGTGCTACTAGAGCCAAAGGATCATGAGACTTTTTTAACTTCTTTGCTCGTGATGCATTAACCAGTTTCTCGAATTGCTGAAGGTAATCAAAGAGATCATCAAACGTATCCACTGTTAAACGTTTAGCAAGACGAACTTGAGTGACATATTTCAACCATTCCGGTTGTAAGCTATTCGTGAACTTTGTGTTAATTGTGACAATTGGAAAATGCATGTTATTTCTTTCCAAATCATTCATTAACTGAGCAAAGTGGTTGTAGACAGAAACAAGTGCTTCCCCTGGTTCAACAATAAACTAATCAAATTCATTCGTAAAACGAGTTTCTTTGTCAACTTGGTTTTGTATAGTTCCCTTCATCAAACGTTCAACTCTTTTCCACATGTCTAGCCGAAGTGCAAGCATCCACAGAGTTGTAAATGTCATTTGTATAGAAAGTAGAATCAGATTTACGACCTCAATTTCAGCATCATAGTGCAATAACGCATCACCTTGTAAATCCTCTGCAGTCTGCAGTTTCGGTACTGTCGAATCACTAGGAACGAACATTTGAAACTGATAAGGACCTTCATCAAGTGCGTTGTTAAGCCACTTTCAGTTTTCTCTCTTTTGATTTATATATCGTCTAAATCTACTTGCCCATGGTATATAACTACCCCTTTCAAGCATGGAAGGCCTAGTCTCAGAACCGGCATGAGCGAGAGATTGTTGATATGTTTTGGATGTCGACATTTCTTATGATTCAAAGATTGGATCTTTGTAGATGAAAATGAGTGATATTTGTGAGAAGATTTCCAAACTCGGTAATAGTTGTCAAATTCGGACAACACTGTTCTCGGATTACAAGTAGTCTGAAACTCAGTACACTTCTCGGACAGAACTAAAACTCGGACAATGAATACTTTTAAACTCGGTAACAGTAAAAACGTATTAAACATGGAAATACTCTAAACCAAAAATTGATTATCTTGTTTTAGTCAAAAAAATCGATTTAATCAAACTCGATAGAACCGAGATTTGAAAAATCCTTTGATTATGGATTAACAATAACCACAAACTTGATAAAACCGAAATTTATGATGATTGAATAATCTGAATCGTCGAATTCGATAGAACCGAATTTGAGTTCCGAATTTAGTAATTTCTGAATTTGTTTTTCGAAAACCCAATTCATAATAAAACCGTAAACTTGTGATGTTTTAACACTTTGTAAGCTTATTTCCGAGAGTAAAATCACTAAATCCTTATTCACACTTTTTGATAAAACCAAAAACGTATAAAAACTTATGAAACTCAATATGCAACCGAGTTTATCAATAACCTCCTAATATATGTTTTTTGATAGAACCGAAAATGCGTATATATCTATTATAACACTTTTCTATTGAAATTAAACTAATAGTGATACTCAAACTTCCAAAAATGTAAAGAAATGATCCGAGAATACAAAACCCCCTTCCGAGAATACTAAAACACTTCCGAGAATGCTGAAACACTTTCGAGAATGCACAAACCACGGTAATCCATTACGTCAAATCCATAAAGAGACTTGATAATGCTCAATTACTCAAAACCGCTTCTAAAACGCAGATCGAGAGCTTAAATACCCTAACCGAATTCACCAAATTTCATCTTATGGTTCTCGGACGTGTACCAATTCACAAATCGAATCACTCTAATTCTCTAATGGCATATGATACCACTTGTTAGGTCTTGTTTATCTTGAATCATACAAAATCAACCATGAAATCTTAGAGGGAATAGTAAAGGAAGACAAGTATTTAATTTTCAAATATTATAAAATGGAGGGAAAAAGGAAAAGTTTATTAAAAGTCTTACCCTTCTAATGGTGATTAGGAGGGGTATTTACAGGAGAAGGAAGGAAGCTTCCCTTCCTTTATTTTTCTAATGTTTCACTTCTAGTCCTTATATTTTGGTAATTATGCTATTTCTTTCTTTTAGCATAATAAACCTTATTACAAGCTACTTTATTCTTAACAAAATAAAGACTAATAACCAAATATAATAAAACCATATAATCGACACTTTTCATGAACCTAACACGTACCTTTAGTGATGTCCTTTTGTTTAGAAACCTTATCACATAACAGAGCTCTTAGCTTGGTGTTTTCATAAATTGTATCATGTAATTTGATTTGTAAAGAGTCAATTATAGTTTTGTTTTGAGTCCATGTCACATTTATAGAGTCGAACAGGTTCTTGTATGCAGTCTTAAGATGAGCATTTTCTTTTTCATAATTCTGGACCTGAAACTCTAATTCTACGTTCTCATTTTCAAGTTTCTAAGGAAAAGGATCAAAGGTATTTGATGCACATGGAGTATCCTTACTTTTACCCTTGTGATCTCCCAACTGACCTTGTAACCATTCAATCTTTTGTTGCATGTCATTGTAAGCTATATCGTACAAAATTTTGTCATATTTGCACTCTTCACATTTTTTGTATCAATCATTCCAAAGCTTAGCATATTCATTCTCCTTTTTAATGATACAATTTTCAAATCGTTCTTTCGTACATTCAAGCTTAGTTTAGAGATTTGATGTATCTACAACAGAATTATTTTGCACAATAGACATAATATCCTGACTGACAACTACTCTTAAGAGATACTCAATTTCCAATTCCAATGCCTTGTGCTTAGCAAGAGATTCATCAGCTTCATTTGCAAGAGATTGAAAGTCTCGAACAAATTTGGCTACTTCTTTCAACTTGGTTAACGATAGGGAAAATTTCATCTTTTACAATTTTGTGAATCTCTTACTAAACAAAAGATGACCAATTATGTATATCTAAAGTCATTTTTTGTTTGACTACACGTTGAAGAGTCACAATGGTGCTTTTTACCTCATTTAGAAATTTTTGGGCAACAGTTGGTGTAGTATCATCCGAAAACAATTCATTTGGTATTGAAATTGATTTAGAAACATTGGCCGTCTTGAAAGTATTTAAAAGATACAACTCTTCACGTGACTTGGCCGTTTGAGAAACAAAAAACCCCCGAAAGATGATTAATCTTTGTATAATTTGCTGGTTTTATTTCTTTGTTTAATTGTTTCATTTTAAGCGACTTTCTTGAGCAAGTTCTAGTGTCTCCTCCGAATCATGCACATCAGGAGGATCATGCTTTTTTAATAGAACTTTGCCATTATACAAACTCTGTTGTTTCTGCTGAGTTTGCTTAAGATAAAAAGGATTTTGATAACCCAAAGCCATTTTTTGTTTGGTGTGGTAAAACAAGTCTGACTTAGGTGAAAGCATGTGCATCGTTTAAATCGATTGATCCGTTTTAACCAAAATATTATTTAATTCCTTTATCTTATTCTCAAGTTGAATCTGTTTATCAAGAAGCTCGTCTTCGCGTATTTTGAAATTAGACTTCAACCTTTTCTTTTCTTCTTAAAGAGAAGAAACAATTGACTTTTCCATTGAAAGCTGTTTATTTAAGTTTGAAATTTCCTTATTCAAAGCCGTTATTTGTTTACCTGAACTTAAGTGAAGTGTATTTATCTTTTTAGTAAGACACTGCTCTTGATAAGCAGACTGTTGATAACACCTTTCAAGTTTGTCATATTTTTCTTGACAAATTTCAAAATACTTTTCTTGATTTTTATATCTACCAAGCTCAGTGGTCAAATTAGCATTAGTTTCTCTCAACTTGCAATTGACTGAGTTGACTTTCTCTACTTCAATTGCTAAATTATTATATAATGAATCATATAAAACACGTGTTTCCTCAACATTTGCATGATGTTGTTCTAATATTCCCCCACCTTGTTCCAGACTAGAAACCACAAAAGTAACATTACTATCATTCTGTAGTACTTGGTGTTGTTAAAAAATAGACTCGAGTAGCTCAGTATATTGTTCCTCTTGAGTAAACATATAAAATATCTCATTATCATAGCAATTATCATGAAGTTGTGCCTTAGCTGATCCGTCTAAGCCATAGACGGGAGCTTTGTCACTCTGAGTGCCCGATGTCGATGCTTGCTGCAAATTAGCCATCAAAATGCAGTTTACATTGACTTCCTTAATCTCATCAAGATCCACTGCAGCAGCTATCAAATCAAACTCTTCAGCTTGTAATTGGATTCCTGCTTCTTCCTTTTGAGCAATCAGCGACTGAGTCTGAAGATAAGCAGCATCCCTTCTCCTTGGCCTGACTGTGCAATTCCTAGCAAGATAACCCAGTCCTCTACAGCTGTAACACCTTATCTGATTACCATTATTCACATTTGCATTACCCTCAGCCCTTGCTGCTACAACATTACTATTCCTATTCTGATTAGCTATACCCGGAACAACAATTACCCCATTTTGATTTACAACAGTCTGAACACTCGGATTCTGAACTGCATTCTGAACAACCTGATTCCCTACATTCTGTCCAGCATACTGTCTAAACTGATTCCCCTATTTCCTCCAACCATCTGCATTTGATTATCTTGACCCAAATTTATACCCGGCTGTGCAATCTGCCTATTTTAAGGGTTGGATGTAATTCTCTAGTTGTTGTTGGTTGGTATATAGTAGTTTAGTTTGAATTCCTTGGCCATTAGAACAAGTGCCATGTTTATTGTAGCTGTAGGGTCTATAATGTCTTCAGGATTTGGCATAGGTTGTTGCATGTAGTTCTGGTTGAATGATGGTTATGGGTAATAGTTGTTGTTGGGTAATGGTTGTTGTATGAAGGTACTTGATGATGGTAGATCTGGGTGAAACACTAGGTAATTAAAAGGATTGTTGGAATTTGCCATGAGTGTTAAAGGATCTTGTGTTTTTGTAAGTCGTTCAGCTCTTAGTTCATCTACCTCCTTTTGATTGTACTTCAAGAAATCATATAGCTGAGTGTAATCTGCTATATGCAAGTCCTTTGTTTGATGAACAATGGTAACATGTTGACTCCATTCTAGTTGTAAGTTGTTTGGGAACTTGAGATTACTGGCAATCTTTTCAAGAAAGTGTTTATTTCTCTTGAAGTCGTTCATCAACTTTGAGAAACAATGATAGTAAGACTCAATCGATTCCCATTAGTGGAAGTAAACCTTTCCCATTCATTAAACAACTTAGCATTCTTCTCTTGAATTCCAATGTCAGAACCTTTCATCATTTTTTAAACGCGTAACCAGATTTCCTGAGCAGTTTCACAACTATTAACAGTAGCATAGATGTCTTCGGGAAGGCCGAGAAAAATGGTCTGAATTGCTTGATCATCCACTTCCATCTGTTTAATTTCTGCTTCCGTGAGTTCCTCGTCAGTTTATTCATGAAACGTCTTAGGAACAGGAACTGTAAGGGCTGTATCACCTGGTTCAAGAATCATTTGTCTGACATATGGACCATTTATAATGGAATTATAGATTACCTTTCCATTAGGTCTGCTCTTAGCATAACGAAGAAGACGAGATGACCATGGAACATAGTTCTCTTTGTTAAGCATAGGAGGACGGTTTTTGGAACCGGCTACATAAATGTCTTGTTGAGTCGACATTGCAAAAGTGATGTAAAATGATAAGATAGGATCGTTTGAATGACTAGTGATTATGATTTGCTTGTTTAAAGTTAAAGTGATTAAGTCCTTGGGATAACACGAGATTTTACAAATCTATGACTAAAACCAGAAAAGAATAAACCTTTACGTGATTTTACAAAGTCAAGAAGAAACCATGAGATGATGATTGTTTGAATTTAGGTTCAATGTCTTTGAAGTCCTTTTGATGATTTAGGTTGATGGTTTGATAAGGTAAGTAAATTGTCTTTTAAAGTCCAAGTCTAAAAATGTCCATAATTTAGTTCACCGAAATTAGGTTCTGTACCGAAATTGAATTCACCGAAAATGGACCTATAGAAGGTGGATTTCGGTAGTGACAAAGACGAGCAAACCGCTGCTAATACAACGTCAAACCGCTACCTAAAAATTAACAAACCGCTCGCAAAGGTTGAACCAAACCACTGATTATGAATTTGATCAAACCGCCACCTTACTGGACTCAAACCGATGGCAAGTCTGTTTTACCAAACCGCTGCCTATATGTTTCCCAGTAAACCGCTACATGTTCTGTCCCGATAAACCGCTGCCAAGAAAAAATTAAACCACTACCATGACCTGTAAATCGCTACGTAGAGGTTTGGTTAAACTGCTGCAGTTTGAATTTGTTAAACCGCTGGCTCCTTTTATCCAAACCGCCACCTTAATAAGTTAAAAGAAGGTACGTTTTAGACCTATATGACAAACCGCTGCAAGTACACAAATTTGTTTCTATGCACACACTTGCCTAACAAACAAAATTGGTACCATTCACCTTCCAAACCACCACCAAGGTTTTGTAACAAGACAAAATAAGCAAAAGAGCCACGAAATAAGCTTAAACCAAGACAAATAAGCTTGTTACCTACTCGAATAAGCTATAAACTTTAAAACTAAGAAGCTACAAGATAGATTATTGATGGCGTCAAATAACGTCACTTTATTATATCATTTATCCCATCTGTTTTGCCTACTTTTATATAATTATTGCATTATTTCGTACTTAATTGCTTTAAAGTTGATAAATACAGTAATTCAGGATTGTTTTGTGAAGACAAGCTAAAAGGCGAATAATTTGGAGCTAAAACAAAGATATTTGAAAATTGTTGAATTCTGACCAATACGCCGTATCCAACAAAAGAGATACGGCGTATCCGCGCCATGACTTCACAAGAAAAAGCGTTTTACCAATTCTCAATACGGCGTATCCCTTCTGTCTACATACGCTGTATCCATGAAGATAACTATTCGAATATACAGTATATCAAGTAAATTGGGAATGACATCACTGATTGATTATGAACGTAGCGCGCACTCCAAGGAATCCAGCCTAATATGCTGTATCGACCTTGCCAGATACGGCATATCGAGTCTTTTTCAGACACTATAAATAGAAGACACAAAAATGAGTTTTTAGTGTGCAATATCATATTCTTTATACCATAGTCATTAAAGATGAATTTCAGAAGAGAAGATCAGCCACCAAGGTCAAGTATTGATCACAAATCCATAGAAGACATCGTGTAATTTTTACTCTCTTAATCATTCGATTATCATTGTTTGATTACGCTTGTATAATTACAATGGTTGTGGGCTAATACCCTTAGGTATTAGCCATCCTAATGAAAGTTCAATGTTTGGTTTGTTTTAAAATTGATTTCTTAATTTATCATTGATTGTTTAATTATGTTTATCACCTCATACTTGTTTATGTGTTTGAATATGTGACCTATCATTCAACTGGATCTAGTGATACGGACCAAGTAATCTAGATACCGGGATATCTCTCCATATCATTTTTAATATTACTGGATCAATAGGATCACAAATAACGTTCTGTCTTTGTCTTTAATTTATGAGCTTAGTTGGACCGATAGGTGACCCGTTTATGTTTCAGCAATCATGCTCTTAATTAACTGATAAAAATTCGAATAGTGGACTACCAGTATATAAAACACCGTCAAACAATAAGTGGGTAAAGTCCCGTTGGGCTAGAGTTTTAACAGGATCACCACTGCTTTGATTCCCTAAGATAGATTATAATTAAACTAAAGGATGCTTTATGCGGATGCGTTAATTGTGACAGGATTAATCATGTGTAGGTCTTAGGATGATGTCCCGCCTAATTCTTAAGAATGATATGCCGCTTCGAGATAAGTAAATCATTGCACTAATACAAACAAACCAGCATTGAATTGGATTTAATATGGCTAATATAGTTTTCTATCATTTGGCTTGTACTGCTTTTCTATCTTCTGATTTTCTTCTTTTATGTTTATTGTGTATTGAATTGATATTTGTTTCCACCAAACCTGTGCCAGTCTCTCAGGCTGAAAACCCCATATCATTAGAGAACACATATAGCATAGGTTTACCCAGTAAATAGACTAATTAAAATACAAATAGAATATAGGATTAATGTTCTACTCTTAGTGTTCGACACCATACTTACCACAAACTCCATCTTGACAGGGTACACTGCTTGTTAAAGTGTTGTTTTAGGTTTGTCGGCTAAATATAAATTTAAAACTTGATAATCAACTAATTGACCCTACACGACAGCACATCAGGTTTTTGGCACCGTTGCCGAGGAGTGAATTAATTAAACCTTATTCTTATTAGTATTTCTAACCATTAATTAATTTAGTTTAGTGTAATCTAATTATTTAATTCTTTTTGTATTTATTTGCATTGTTTGTTTAAATTACCGCATTTAATTGTTTTTAAATAGTATTCTGTTCTGACTAATCACCTGATACGCCGTATCCACCAGTTGGATACGACGTATCAAACCTTCTACCCAGAACAGCGTATTGAATTCTACAGTCTAAACGGCGTATATATTTTTCCAAACAATACAATGTATTCTGAGAACTCAATACGACGTACTGACATTCAACAGACCTATACCGCGTATTCACATCAATTGAATACGGCGTATCTGTCATCTGATACAGTAACAGTAGTAATTTTTGTTTTTGATTTTCTGTTTTATGTGTTCCCTTCACACCCTACTGATTATTTGTGCTTAATTCCAGGAAACCGATTGACAAAGAAACCACCATGGAGGAACCTAACGACCACATCACCGCTACCCGAAAGAAGTTTGTCTCTAATGACAACGAAGGAAGAATGGTCGAGAAATGTATCATTGAAATACAAGGAACATTCTTGGTAAAAATACGCGATGATACTTTTAATGGGAATGTTGGGGAAAAGCGTTCAAACACATCGATAAGTTTCTCGAAATTGTTGGGCCAATCAAAATCAATGTGTTGACTCAAGACCGATTCAGACTTAGTATTTTCCCTGCTTCACTCGCAGGAGCCGCAAGTGAATGGTTTATAAAGGAGTGTATAGGCTCAATCACTACTTGAGATAACATGGTCGAAAAGTTCATTCTAAAATTCCAATATCTTTCTGATCACAATGAAGAAACCGAGGAGGATGACAACCCAAACGAAACGGACAATGGTCCTGAAATCTTTAAGATAGAAGGAAACCTATTTGACTTTGAAACACCCTTGTGCAAGGTATTCCACGAATTTAACTGCCTTCTAAAAATCGACACTGATCTGTTCACTTATGATATCGAAAACTTCAAAACTTATGATGAATATAAACAAGAGTTGAATAATGACAAAGCAAAGGGTACTAAAGAACCGTGGTCAAAAAATGGGGTACCATACCAACTATGTGATCATACATGCGAACCCTACCGCTTTACGAATGGAGGAACTAAATGGCCCACGTGTACATCTAATATCGATGGTTTCTGTAATGGTGGGGAACTGCCAGGAATGGTTTGAGTAGGAAGCATGACCTATTTTTAAGATCACAGGTGGTATGATGAACTAGCTGATGGGAAACTGAAGGATGAAACCTTAGCACTTAAGGCTAAAATAAAAGGATCATGGGGAGACACGACTCCTGGGGTGATAAAATTCTATAGATGGTTGAAAAGCTGCTTTGAAAACTTCCATGAGCTAGAATATGAAGTACTTGTAAAACTACAAGAGTGTTGGTGGAAAGTGAATGCTCACGAGATCACTCCATTTACTCGAATGGAAAATTTCAGACGGGGACCATATGCGAAAATGAAAATTGAATGGGCCAGTAATCTTTATCTTGACGTCAATCATGTATTTGGAAGAGATTATGAAGCAAGCAACGTGGGTGACACTCAAGAGAATCAAGGGCATGAATTACAAAAAGGGAATCCAAACCTTGAACCATCGAACTGCAAAGTCAGGAGATTCAAGATGATGAAGTACTCATTCGATGATGACGAGGAGTACATTACCATAAAAGAGTATGAATACCTCAACCATTCAAAGGATAGCCTTGATGCTTATCGAGAACTTTTACGTCTCATTAATGAAGGATGGGTCATGACAACACCATAAGATAAATGAAGAGATGGAAAAAGGTCGAACTTAAAGACCAGCCGAAACAAAAGTGCTTCCCGGGAGACAACCAGGTCATTTTAATTGTTTGTCGCATTTTAATTGTTTGTTTCACGAGTCTGTATTCCCAGACACTCTATACGGCGTATCGAACCCCTCTGGATACGGTGTATAAAGATGTCTGGACGTTATTAGTTTTAAAACTAAATATTTAATTTCTAGTATTTAATTGTTTCTATAGGAATAATACAACGTATCCTATGGTTTGGGATACGGCATATTGATCCTTGTACAGTTGTGTGTTTAATTGTTTTCTTGTACCATTGTAGCGAGATAGAAATTGCACTTGTCTTCTAATCTTTTATGCAGGAACTTGCTGAAACTATGATATGGTATATTCTAAAAATGATATGTGTTGAATTCATCTGGGCATGCTAAAGCCCTAGTCAACACACTTTTTGCTCAAGAACCCATCTTGGAGAATTATCACGAGCAAAACATTAAGGAGATTTCTGTTCTAATTCTATTTCCCTTATTATTTAATTGTTTTATCTATACAATGAGGACGTTGTATAATTTAAGTGGGGGGATGGAGAATTAGAATGTACTTGTCTTCTTTTTTACAAAATAACATGCTACGAGCTTAAAAGTGCTTAAAAATAGGCCAAATTAAAAAAAATTTAGCATGATTTTTGTAAAAATCACTAGTTACATTACCTAGCACACTATAACCCTTGATACATATTGTGAGAATTAAGCCTATTCCGTTTCTAACTATTTACTAAAAATTCTACAAAATTATAAGTGTGCCAGTGATGTAGTGGACTTTAGAACTTGGCATGGTATATCACTCGAGACCGCAATGATTAGTACTATAGATTTAGATGGAAGAACATGTTAAACTGATAAATTTCTAGGACTAAACCAAATAGCCTACATGTCGTAAAATTAACTAACCACACTGGTTAGTTAAATCCCGTGTAACCCTTGATTACTCTCATTTTTAGAGTAAAATCCCCTAGAACAACCTGCTGAGCCATCCTTTTCTTTTTCTACACCATATTATATGTTTCGTTACACCTTTGCACCTTAGCCTACCATTTAGATTAAGCCTATTTTAATAAATGTTGCTAGTTGCTTTCGTGTAAAGTTTTGTATTTTCCGTGTCAAAGTGTAATTTTTCTATCTCTATAATGGTAGGAAAATTGCACAATGCAATGGGAAAAATATGTAGCTCATAAGTTTTGCTACTTTTGCGATTATGAATCATGTCTAAAGAAGTGTTACAAGGAAAAAAATTATCCGGATGAATTATGACAGTGAAGATGGTGGAATTAAACTGAGATTTATGATGTATTGCAAAAAAAGATAAGGAAGAAAAATAGCCGGTTTAAAAAAGTTTATACCGAAGGAATCACTTGGAAGGATCGATTATTCATTGATACGTTACAAAAATCAACGAGGTAAAGTCTTGTAAAAAGTGGCCGATATCACCACTTATTATGCAAAAGTATGTAAAGAGCGAGATGTAAGAGAAGTTGACCGTTATGGGAATGCCAACTTAGGTTGTCTTTGTCATTTCTGTGATCGAGGCATTTGTCTAAATATTCGAGTCTTTGTCATGGTACGATCAGGGGAAAGTTACTAGCAACTGTACCCTATTTGTTGGCTTTAATCTATTTGTTTCATGAATTTTGTTTAACACCTATTTTACTTCCCTTTCCTAGCAATTAACCTTAATGTCCACTCGAACTTGGACTTGTTCGAGCATGCTTGTCTATTCCGTCGTTACGTCCATGTACGCATGTCTCAGCTGCCTTGTTGGATGAAGACTTTTGGTGAAAGTTAGAAGCTCCCTACCCTATATCATTCTTCATCATAACTGCTGGTTAAACATGAACATGGATGTGATCGGATTGTATGTGTCTATTCTGTCGTTACGACCGTGTATGTACGATACAACTGCCTTGTTGGTGTGGTACTTATGGTGAAAGATTGTTGAATGATCAACCCTAAGCCTTCTTAACCCAATTTAGCTTTTGACTTGTTTCTCCTTAGCTTTAGCGGTGGAGATGTGTATCCTTGCCAAGCCTATGATACGAAACTAATCATGACCGAGCAATTGAGCGTACTACTTAAATGTTGCACCCTAGATTAGTCGAGTGATCTGAGTGTTTTCATTTCCATATTTCGTGAGAAGCTTGGTTATGTACAGGTGATTAGGACAAAACGATGCTTAAACAGAAAATCCTAAACTTTGGTTGGGACACATTTTCATAAACTGAAACTTTTTCTAAAGTCTACATGAGGACAAGTAGGATTCAAGTGGGGGGATATTTGATGACATCAAATAACATCACTTTATTATATCATTTATCCCATATGTTTTGCCCACTTTTATATAATTATTGCATTATTTGGTACTTCATTGCTTTAAAGTTGATAAATTTAGTAATTCAGGAGTGTTTTGTGAAGAAAAGCTAAAAGGCGCATAATTTGGAGCTAAAACAAAGATATTTTAAGATTGCTGATTTCTGACCAATACACCGTATCCAACAAAAAAGATACGGCGTATTCGCGCCAAGACTTCACAAGAAAACGCGTTTGACCAATTCCCAATACAGCGTATCCCTTCTGTGTACATACGCCGTATCCATGAAGATTACTATTCAAAGATACAGTAAATCAAGTAAATTAGGAATGATATCACTGATTGATTATGAACGTAGTGCGCACTCCAAGGAATCCAGCCCAATACGCCGTATCGACCTTGCCAGATACGGCGTATCGAGTCTTTTTCAGACACTATAAAAAGAAGACTCAAAAATGAGTTTTCAGTGTGCAATATCATATTCTTTATACCATACTCATTAAAGACGAATTTCAGAAGAGAAGATTAGCCACCAAGGTCAAGCATTGATCATAAATCCATAGAAGACATCATGTAATTTTTACTCTCTTAATCGTTTGATTTTCATTATTTGATTACGCTTGTATAATTACAACGGTTGTGGGCTAATACCCTCGGGTATTAGTTTAACAACCCATATTTTTCATCAATGTAATTATCCATCTATTAAATTAGATGCATTGTAATATCCATCTATTATATATATATCACCTTTTTAGAGGGAAATTTTTGCTTTATCTCATTATGCAACGTAACTTGCATCTCTAATGTAAACGAGCTCACGCAACCTCCACCAATGTCATCTATATCTATGTTTATATCATGTAAACATCCTAATATGTCAAGTCTATATCTTAATATCATTTTTACCAAGTACATTATCCATTTAACATATTTTTCAAAACGTTATTTCAAAACAAGCATTAAACGTTAACGTTTATATCAAAACCCTAATTATATGTAATGTATACATATAAAATGAATGTGCAAGCCTTCAAGCATGTGTACAAGTATACAATGCACAACATTTGAATATCTTTTCCCTCCTAAAATCAAGTTACAACTTTCTCAAGCACAATGTACAAGTCAATAATGCAAGAAAGTCAAATAGGTCATTTAAGCTTCCTAAGCCTGTTTAAACTTTACACCAGTTTAACACAAGGTACAAGTACTTAATTCATGACTCCTAAACCCTAATCTATCCATAATCTTAACCCTAATCCATGTTTTAAAACCCTAAACCATAAAACAAAACCCTAATTTCACTTAAACCTTAAAACTAAACCCTAAAACCTAAAACTAATCCCTAAACCTTAATCTATCCTAAACCCTAATCCTAACTAGAAATTAAAGCCCTAAACCCTAACCCAAAATAAATTGAACCCGACACCATTTTCTTTCATTTTGACCTATTTTTAAAGCAACCAAGCACCTCAAGCACCTCTATGACATCACCAAGCAAGCAACCAAGTAGCTTACAAGCACCTCCATCACCTCCTTGTCTTCCTTTTCCTAGCCGAACAACACAAACACCTCAAAATCCTTCCACCTTGCTTAGCTAGTCTTCTATCTCTTCCTACTCATCATTCTAGCTTCCATGATTCAGCTAAGGTAGCCTTGACACTAATCAAATGAGTAAACTTGGTCACTAAGGCTCCTTGAAGGCTATAAATAGCCGAACACCCCTTTCATTTCATTTCATCCAACACATCTCATCTCATACCCTTAAATAGAATTCTAGCCTTCCATAGCAATAATAAAAGATCAAGAGAAGTCCCTAAGCTCAGAATAGAAGCTAAGAATCAAGAAAAAAAAGCCTTGAAGTCGTTACTAGGCGTACGAACCCGAAAACCCCATTTCGACCCATTTTAGCTCAAGTAAGCCTAAGATCTTGTTCTATAAGCTTATATTCTATACAATAATGTTCATAATACTCTTAAGATCATGTATGAACTCTTTTTTGAAGCTTTGAATCCTCAAATCCATGTATTTTTGATAAAAACCCTAAAAACGACCCGTTTTGATTTTCAAGCCAACAAATCTTTTTTCTAAACTTTTGTTACGTTAGAACATCTTATTTTATCTTATTCTAATCAGCTATAACTTGCAAATATCATTTGGAATCTTAAAATAACCTTGCATGGCTTTTTGGACTTGTTTTGCAAAAGTTTCCATGCATAGGGGTATATATCGTAACTTTCTTAAATTTATAACTAAAGGGGCTGAAACTGTCATTTTCTTAAAGTTATAACTATAAGGGCCTATTTTACCAAGTTTCAAAGTTAAAGTTTTAAATTATATATACTTTATATATAAAGGACTAAACTTGTAAAAGTTTATAAACTAGGGGTATATATTGCCAATCTTGCAAACTTATAAAATATTATATTTTTATATTAATTATAAATATATATATAAATTATTCTAGCTTTTGAAGAAACTTAAAACAATAATGTATCACATTACTAGGGAGCTTCATGTAAGAGTTTCATTTGGGTATACGTTTTGACGAGTTTGCTGGATTTACGATTTAAAGTGTTCTGGCTCCTCAAATGTTTACTACATAACCTCTGAATTATGATGGCCCGAACAGTGATACGATATTTCCATAATAAATCCAATCAAAATGATATTTTATTATGACATAAAACATATCCAATCAAACAAAGACTTGACATATTACCTAGGTTGTGTGACGAAGCCGTTACTTTCATTTCATATACTTTTTCCATCTATCAAATTTCCCTGTACTGTTAAGGTGAGTTCAAAGCCTCGCATTCAATCTTTTAAATGTTTTATAAACCTGCGAGGGGGATACATGCTATAAACCATGAATGCAAGTATTTTTCTGTATGCTATCCCGATACATTATTGCCTAAGTCCCTACTTTGTCCATTTAAGTCCTACTATCATGAACCGTTAATTACTCGGCGGTGGTCAAGCGCATATGCTTGTGAATAGATCTATTTGGGACTGGACTCCCCGTTGGTGTACCTATAATGTCGGTAACCAATAGCACACATTTGAATAACTTTGCGGGTGTTTGGCAAAGACACCCGTTGGGGCAATAATTTGTGGTTATTGATTAACCTAAGACTTCAATGTCATGAGCTTAGGGAAATAATAATGTTTTCCATAATAATTGTACATGCATGCAATTATTACAAACTATGGGTGTATAACAACGTAACACACTATTGAACTTGTATTCAAACTACTATACTTAAACCTATGAATTATCATCATCCTGTATGTTAACTTTTTTAGCATGTTTTATCTTAGTAATTCTGAACAATTTATGGCACGAAGTGGCCACGGACTTGAAGGATGCTAAATGTTAACATAATCACTTTATGTTTTCCATGTGATTTTAGAACCTCACTTTTTGTAAAAACTCTAATGAATAAATGAATGATAACTTATCTTTTAAAAACGACTCTTTACGATTCGTTTTTTATGATTATGACTGTTGTACTATGAAGTAATACCCCAGATTAGCTTCCGCTGCTATATGTAAAAATGGGGGTGTTATACATTATGGAAAACTAGAAGGGGGGTTAAATAGTTTTACGCTTTTTAATTTTAATGGTTTTATTTATGTTTGTAAAATTAGATTCGACGTTTGTCGAATTCAATGCTTGGACAATATGAGAACTATATAAGTATATATGAAATGATAAGTAAAACAGTGATAAGAGTCTGAACAATCAAACCACAACGCGAGGATTTTATAGTTTAGTGGTTCGAATAACGAAGCACATCTTGCCCTACTCTACTCCTCGGGCATCCAAACTCGAGGTTTTCATTCACTATGTCAAAAAAATCCCTTATGGCGGTAGGAAACAAATACAACAACGTTGTGCTTACACGGATTTACGACACAAAGCTAGATGTCGAGTTCTAATCTTAGCTAGAACCAATATAACACAACACAACTTCACGACTTGTTCATGACTTCACAACTTCTTCACAACTTCACAACTTCTTCACAACTTCACACCTTCTTCACAACTTCACAACTTCTTCACAACTTCACAACTTCTTCACAACTTCAAAACTTCACTTCACCACACTACTTATATTACAACTATCTAACACTACTTGTTAAGATCACCACGATCTAACTATACTTACAAAGATCGTAAAGATCTAGCTACATAACATATACTTCCAAGATAGACTAATTGATTTACAAATATGTGATATGGATGCAACAAGATTGCTATGCACACTAAGGTGTAATACTTCTTCACTTGATGATGGAAGTATTCTTCTCTTGCACTTGAGGGATTAAGCTTGAATCACTTGGAAACAAAGCTTTATGATTAAATGATCAAAGGATTTAGAGAGATGTATGGGTTGTTTTAGAACAGAAAGAATGAGTGCAAAAGGTAAGAAAAATGTTGGGGAATAGTCCAGTATTTATAGGACAAGCTGGAGGAGCGGGGTCTATGGCCGGTCCCCTTAAATAGGGTGCCGGCCCCCTTATAATTAAGGGGGCCGCCCATGTATTTAAGGGGGCCGCCCATTTTCAGACGCTCCCCTTTTTGTCCTATTCAGGGGAGGTGTTTACTGGACTTTTTCTAGCCGTTTTAGGTTCGAAAATTTGAAATTCAAAATGTTTATTTTGAATAAAACATTTCTTTTAAATGTAGAAAATGTTTTTTGATTGTTTATTTAAAAATGTTTAAAATATATTATAAAAAGTTTTTAGGTTGAATAAAAATTTCCTTTGAATCATGAAAGCTTAAGCCATTTTTTTATTCTCATACCTTTAAGTGATGTAAATGTTGAAATAAGAATTTACTCCTAATTACTTGTTTCTGTTAATTTTACGTTGAACGTTTTTATATTTTATGATTATCAAAACGTAAAGACGTGAAAGATATTAATAATGTTTTTAGGCATTATATTTCTATCAACAATCTCCCCCTTTTTAATTATTACAAAATTTAAACTCATTAAATGTAAAATTAGTTTTAAACAAGTAATTAGTGAGTTTCCATGTCAACTTCTCCCCTTTTTGTAGAATAAAAAAGGGCTATCGTCGGGATTGCTAGTAAATTCGACGGAATAAATGCTCCCCCTTGATGTGTGCTCCCCCTCGTTCGAGGGCACCAAGGAATCGAGCTATGGTTTCTTAGCTACAAAAACAAGTTCGAATAATACAAATATTTCTAACATGTAGCAAGGAAGAAAAATATGGCATACAACCAACAATGATCATTCATTAAAACTAAACATGAAATTTAAACTACAAAAAGTCCTATAACTAGTAAAGCTCCATAGGACTTGCTTGGAAAATGGTAGATGATCAATTATTTGAGAGACTAAACATAGAGTATGTTTAGTTTGGGGAGGATGGTGTGATGATGATTGGTGGTTGTGAGAGCATATGTTCAATATATGAAAACATATATTGAAGTTCATCTCTTAACCCAAAAATGAGAGTTCGATTGTGGATACAACAAAGGCATGAGTTACCATGTGCTTCAAGTAAATTCCAAGGAATAGGATGCTCAATTATAGGTGGTGAAGGTGATGGAGTATCAAATTGGATATCAAGTAGGGTAATTGGGGAAAGAGTGAGAGTAATGTCCATTGATGCATTTTCTTGAGTTAGAGGTGGTGGAGAAACTCTTCGAGGAGGAGATGTTGGTGGGTTCAAGTAACCATTTGGTGAAAGTGATGTTGACGAGGTTGATGATTTGGATATGTAATCAATTGAAGATAAAGAAGTGTCTTTAGTTGATGGTGTTTTGGAGGGTGCATTAGGAGCACTAGGTGATGAAATTGGAAGTTTGGGTGATGGAGTTTTTGTGTCATTTTGGGTTAAATCCACAAACAATTGTTTTGGTGGAATGATGTTGATTTTTGGTCTCTTGGAGACTTTGGAAATAGAGGCTCTAGTGGAGGCCATAGAGGTTTATGGTGGTTGATGATGAATGAGGGAGATGGTGAATTGGTGATATGCATTTGGAGGGAATTTATGAGAAGAGATTTGTTTGAAAATGGAATGAATTTGAATAAGTTTAGGATATTCCAAATTTTGTTCGAGCATTCTGGGCAAATATAGCTGATACAAGGTAAAAGAGGGCAAAAAGCAGAAAAAATACTGTTTTACCCGTGAAAATCTATGGGCGGTCCCCTTAAATAGGGGGCGGTCCCCTTAAAATTAAGGGGGCCGGCCTTGATGAATTAAGGGGGCCGCCCACTGTTGGTTCCATTTTTCACAGAAAATCGATTTTTCTCAGAATTTTTGTGAGGGTATTTTTATTTTGGTGGTTTATTTGCAGCAAGCCCTATAGAGTTTTTATAAGCACATTTAATCATATAACATATAATAAACACATTGAATCATGAAACCAAAGTGGCATAGCTAATTGATTTAATAAAACAACCAAAGGTTTAAGGCATCATAGCAAACAAGTACCTAAAAGATAACCAACACATAAGTCTTTCCGAATAAATCGGATGATCACCACACAAGTTGTTAATAACATACACATAATTAAGTTAGAAATTGTTTCAAACTAAGCTTAGTCATCAAGCTCACTTCACTCCTATGTCTTCATTTCTTCTTCTTGCTAAACACTCCTTTTAGTGCCTTTCCAAATGATTTGAAACCTCCGCGCATCTCCTTATGCATTTGTTGCGTTTGGTTGAGCAAGTCGGTTTGACGTTCAAAGAGAGTTTCATCGGTTCGTTCGGAAACGGAAGGCATTTGGTAGTTTTGGTAGTTGAGTGGATCAAGAGAGTTAAGATAGGTTGTAGGAGATGGAGTACTTGCACGAGAAGTTTCGACATCATCATCATCATCATGTTGATGAGATGACGTACCATGATGATGAGAAGATGAAGATGAGACGGAATGGCGTGCCTTGCCACGATCACTTCGAGGTCGTCGAGTTTGTTTAAGAGCAAGAGGACGCATGACTCAATCAACAATGTCATAAATGCCATTGTCGAGATGAGGATATGCTTCCATGATGTGTCGATAGAGACGAGTCAAGAACATGCCATATGGAAGATTTGCGGTTGGATTGGCTCTAGCACATTCGATTCTTTTGACAAAGAAGTAAGCAAGATTGTATTGTTCCTCGGCAACAACACAATACAACATGTGAGCATGACACGCGGGGAGATGGTCCCGATGTCCCCCGAGTCCGAACACATTCTATCGAATGAGTTATTCCCATTGCTTCATGTTGGGGCTTAGTTCTTAAGTGAGGATTTGATTTGGAGTAAGAGTGACGGTTTGACTCTTAATGGTACGGTCTACCATGACATGTTCCAATTCAAGAAGTCGACGAATATCATCGGGAGTAGGAAGGTCGGTGGAGTATGGTCCCTCGGTTTCTTGAGAATACTCAAGAGATGCAAGGTCCCACTCGTTGGTGAAAACGGCTTGACCGTTGTAAGGAATTTTGAGGATTTGACCGAATTGAGCAAGAGTGAGAGTTATGAATTCATGTTGAATCATAAAAGAGATGACAAGATAGCCATATTCATCGGTTTGAACCGTGACTTGACTATAGAAGTCTAGAATAAATCTCGGAACAATCGGTTCGTTGATTTTAAAGAGACAATCGAAGCGAATGTTTGTGAAGAGATGCTCGATGTTGTTGGATTTGTAATAGGCTTGATCAACAACACGGCCTTCGTGAATGTTGCGATTTTCAATGGATTTGTAGAATTTGGCAATGGTAGGAGAGATGCCAGGGATTTTGGATACTTTTGGGATGTAGGATTTAGTAAGGGATATATCGGTGGTAGTGGCTCTTGGCATTTTGTCACCTAAACAATTTATCAACAACATAAAATGTTATACAACAATATAATAAGGAAAATGGAATTAAGTTTTTGAAAAATGACAAATGTGGGACAAGGATTACTTCGACACTAAAAATAACTCCTAAGAAGTGATCCATATGTTCCTTAATTTATTTTTGACTTAATCTCGGATGTCGAAAAATATATATTAGTTATATATTTCAACATCAAGACCATGAACCAAACACTCCCTTATTAATATGAAATTTGTTTAAGCTTGTCAAAAACCATATGTCAAGTATATATCATGTTGACAAGTATAAGTTTATTATTTTTAACTTGATAAAAGTTAAGTGGTGTTTGTTTTTATTCAAAAATCGTGTTTTAAAAGGTTGAACCAAACGCCCCTTTATTTCATACTAATCGCAAAATATATCAACATATATATGAATTATATATCTTGATGACTTATACAAGCTAGTTAAGTGTTTACACAAGTGACAAAACTATGGTGATGGTCATTTCGACTCTAAAAGTTGATCCTAAGAAACTAACCAAACACCCCTTTATTTTGATAACACATTTTTCTATTGATTCGAAAAGTATACATTTAGGAATGTACGTTTTGATGGACAAAGTAATGTTGTTTTACCATGTTTTTGGCATGAATCAACAATGTATAAACTTTGTTTTAAGATTAGAAAAATATGTATGTATATTTATGAAAATTTCGAACCAAAAAAAATTTGTTAGTGGTATTTTCAAGTACTGTTTTATACCATGTCATTAAGATTTTTTGACTGCAGGATAAAGTGTTGATTTCCATTCCTATCAAGGTTGTAGTGTTCTTATGACTACGGGATGAATGCGTTATTGTGAGTTAATGGAATCGCTTTGGAGCAGAGATTAAAATATAGGTAGGAAATAAATATTGTGGATGAGAAACTCGGTGAATTATGTCGTATGGTATAGCAGTGTTAGAGAGTTTGGAGTATTGGTGAATCAAATAAAAAGAATGGATGGAAAATTTACAATTAGATGTTGTTGTTGATTGAACTTGTTAGTGAAAGCCCCTTGTGTGCGGGACGAAATTTTGGTTTGTATTTAGGCGATTGGGAAGATTTGGTTTTTTTTTTTTTTTTTTTTAAGGTTTTTGGTTATTATGATGTTCGTTTCACAGGTGGGTAGTGAGAGAAATGAAAGAAAAGAAAGAAAAGAGAAAGGGAATGAAAAAAAAAAAATGTTGTTGTGGTTTGGTAATTTAGTTTTGTGGTGTAGGGTTGTGGGTGTGTAAGTGTTGTGTTTTTTGTTGTTGTTCTGGTTCGTTTGTTTTTTAGGGTTGCTTGTTGTTTTGTTTATGTTGTGTGTTTTGCGTTTATGTTTTGGTTTTTTTCTGTTAGGCGGGGTCGTTCCCCTTAGTAATTATAGGGGTCGCATCGTACCACCCAGTTACTCGGGGGACGGGGGGGGGTGGGCGGGGGCAGCCGGGCGGGGGGGGGGAGGAGGTACCCTGGATTTTTTAGCGGGGTGGAGGGGGCTGGGGGGGGGCCAGTCGGGTGTTATAAAGTGGCAGAGTTAATTTTGGGAGGCTTGGGGGGGATATGAGAGGTGGGGGGGGGGGGGGTTGTGGTTGGTTTAGGGTTGTTTGGGTACTTGGGTTCGTGTTGGTAAGCGGGTGGGGTTGGGGTTGGTTTAATGGGGGGGGGTTCGGGGCAGGTTTTTTTTTTTGGACTATATTTCGGCGAGACGAGAATTCTTGATTTTTGTAATATTATATAAGATGACTTTTGTGTGACTTGACTCTCCCTTGACTCTTAAGACATTTTGCGAACATGATTATAATTTAATTTCTTCGGGAAAAAAAGAAAAAAAAAAGAATTTTATTAATTAATGTTTTTGTTTTGAAAATGGGAACAAGTAGATATTGTGGAGGATGAGAGAAGGGATGAGGTGTGGAAGAAATTATGAGAGATATTGGAAAATGGTGGGGGGAAGGTGTTATAGTGTATTGTTTAATTAAGATCTTCATAGAAGGCAAAATTTTGGTTTAGACGTAGTTGTGGTGAGTCCAGTATTCATGGTGGAGGGAAAAGGAAGTAGAGTTAAGAGGGTGTTTCTTCCTCTTGATACTTGTGGGGTGATTTGTTTTTTTGGTTTTTGTTTTTCCGTGGATATGCACAATGTTTTAATACCTTATGCTTTGTTACATTATTAGCACTAACTCAATTTTCTTTGTCAACGTGATGGTCGAGTATCGTTGGCTTCATAGGAAGATTTCCATTTTTTATAGTGGTTCTGACAAATCCTTGTGATGGAAAATAAGAAGGTTTGACCTTGTATTGTGATACATAGGCTTGTATTTATAAGAGTGTGAGGAGAGAGTGTGAGAGTGCACATCTCATCAAATTGGCGACCTTGGTCTGTGACTAACATATTTCTAACTAACACTCTTACTAATGGTAGAGATCATTTTTACCATATCAATAATTTACATAATTAGGGGAGAGAGAGAGAGGAGAGACGTAGAGGGAGAGGACAGAGAAGGAATGAGAGAAGGGGGAGGAAGGAGAAAGGAAGAGGAGGAAAAGAGAGAGAGAGAGGGAGAGAGAGATAGAGAGGAGACGTATAACCTATAGCCTTCATGAATAGAGAAAGTAGAAAATTACTTTTAAATCTTTAAGGTAGCAAACTATGAGGGGAAAAGAGGATAGGGAGAGGATTTATGAAATCCTTATTTGAGTTCTTCAATTTATTTGGATTGAAAGCTAAATAAGCTTTAAAAGATGTTTAACCTCGAAGGATATTTATGATCATTTAGCTTTGGGTCCCCATTGTTTCATGGGACCGAAGTTGTTATTCTGAACATGTTTTGTACTTGATGTCGAACACATGCCACGGTTGGAACATATTCCACTGACGTAAAGCTAAATTGGTTATAGAAGACTTCCACATTTGTGATGATTTAGTATTTAGAGTAATATGCGTCTACCTTGGTCTTCTCCTTGTTGAGAGTCGTTTTTTGTGACGAGGGAGGATGAGTGTTTCCTTTCTTCTCGCGGAAGGGAAGGGTCGGAGGAGGTGTTTTTTAGTAGAGGGGGTGAGGAGGATGGATGGTTTGGAGCGTTGGTTTTAATTGTTGTTTTGTGGGTGGGTTGTGGGGGGTTGTGTAGTACTTTTGGTCGAGGGTGTTTTGGTAATCGACTAAGCGAGTGAGAGGGGTGTTGGGTTGCGGGGTGGGTGGTGTTTTTATGTTGACCGGTATGCCATACTTGTTGCAAATAGGAATTTTTTAAGTATTTTAGGTGTATGTATAAAGGTATAATTGTTTGGGTTCTGATTCTAGAATTTTTCGTTCGAAAGCGACTTCTTGGGCTTTTCTTTACAAAACTTTACGTGTTTGGTTTCATAGGTTTTTGCTCTTTTGGTTTTTTTTTTTTTTTGTTTTAATTTTTTTTTTATTGTTAATAGTTAAAACCAATAATCTAACCCGGATGTAATTATCGTTCAGAAGTTTTTTTTGAGAGAACTTTTATTTTCTTATAATAGTAAATGACGTGTATCTTCTTTATAACTTGATGTAGTCGAGATATTCTAAGGTCGAGAGATATTATCCTTGTTTCTAAGCTTATCCTTTTTCATGCTACACTCTTAAGGTCTCTTGACTTATTTAATTCATCAATTATTCCTACCTTTTTCTATATTGATAATTTTATCTTGTAATTCTATAGTGTGCTTCATCTCTAATTTCTATTTTTAGCTAGTTTTAGAGTATTTATTTTTAGCCATGACTTTTAGTCCTAATTTGTTACTTTAGTCTACTATTTTCACTATTCTAGTCTTTTCATCTAG
Organism: Tanacetum coccineum; assembly: GCA_026074375.1. Lineage (NCBI taxonomy): Eukaryota > Viridiplantae > Streptophyta > Magnoliopsida > Asterales > Asteraceae > Tanacetum > Tanacetum coccineum. The sequence continues at coordinate 19,415 of BQNB010001537.1, read as the reverse complement.
TGATGATTTGTATCATTAAAGTAATTCGGTTTCGGAAAAGTCCTCATTGGAAGCTTTAGCACATTTAGATCAATTTTCGTCCATTTGTTTTTTTCATCTTCATCTCTGTCGCTCATCACTCCAAGATCCTTCCAAACAAAACGGCTTTTTTGGTCTTTTCTTGATATCTTGAATAGTTTTGGAATTCTCTCGATACGAGATGATTTGGCATCACAACATCTTAAAGCTTTTTCTTTCACCTTTGCCACTTTTTGTCGTCTTTATTTCTTTGGAATGACTTTTCTCTCTTCGTATGGTTGTCTTACGAAATAGTCTGGTCTTTTGAAGAATTTCTTAAAGGTCTCTCTACGGCAAATGGCCGTATTCTCATCTTCACTTATGGAGCGTCTCTTGAGCTATTGTCATCACTAGATTCCTTTCTAGCTTTTCAAGGCAATAGTTCTACTTTTGTTCTCTTTTGCTTTTGACGTTTCGGGAATCATTCTTAATACTTCTTCCTAAACCTTCAAATTTCCAATGAGTTGTCAAGTGATAAAGTTGTTAAGATTCTTTGATTCTTTATATCGCTGGTGACTTTTCGTGGCCAGTTAGGATGCAAATGCCCTAGAAAATTTCTAACATAATTCTGCTCGAAAAACTTTCATCAAGTGACTTTTAGACTAGTAATAATGTGTTATATTTAGCAAAGCATTATCTATTGTATTCCTCTTCCGGACCGGAATCATGAATTGTTCATATATGTTGAACAAGAAGATTCTATTTTATTTGCTTTGACTTGAGTTTTACCCTTGATGAGTGATTAACAAAAATATCCCAAATTTCTTTTGCGGTTTTTTGAACATAAAAATTCTTTCGTTTTTTTAATTCTTTATGTGCAAAGATTACTAATATTACCATTTTAAGCTTCAATTATTTTTTGCAAGTTCTTTTTAAGATCACTCGTTTTGATTTATGAAAAGTTTATCAATTTCATCCTTTTTAGATTGGGGATTATTTTGAATAGGAGAAAAATCACCATCGGTAATAACATGCCAAAGATCTAGATCTTTTGACTTCACATAAGTTTTCGAATCTATTTTTCCAATAAATAAATCCATCACTTTCAAATAGTGGTGGTCTTTGCTATAATGCCCTTCTAATATTTTCGGTGTCCATAGATACGAATAATTCAAGTTTGTTTTTTTTTTAAATTTAAATTTAATTTAAAAAAAATCTGGGTGTTTTATTTAACATGGCTCTGTTACCAATTGTGGAAAATACTTAGAAGGGGGGGGGTTTTGATTTTTGGGGTTGTTTTTTGGGTTGAATTTGGGGGGTTTTTTGAATTGTGTTACCACTTTTAAAATTTTTAAGTAAGGTGTTATTGGCCGTGTTTATGTTTTGTTAAAATTTTAGATTCGAACGGTTTGTGAATTCAGCACTTGCACCTATTTGAAAAAAAAATATACTTATCTAAAAAATCAATAGAATGATATGGAAAGTAATGTTAGACAAGAGATAAGATGTGTTAATGAAAGAACAATCCAATCCACAACGCAAAAATAAAAGATTATAGCATGGTTTCGGATAATGAAGCACCTCTTCGCCTACTCTACTCTGGAGCACCAAAACTCGAACTGTTTTCTTCACTATTTTCAACAAACTCCCTTAGGGGGAGGGAAAAAACGTACCACAACGTATTGCTTTTCATCATGTTCGTCACATAGCGTTATGGGTCAAGTGAATGTGCTGCCGGAGAGTATTAGAAACAAGATCCTTGAAGTTAGTAGCTAGAACCTTAGCTATCTCAACATAATTTCTCGTATTATTGTTTCACGACTTCACTACTTCACGCCCTTTCTTTTTACAATTAACGATCCTTCTGGTTCAAAAACTTCGCGACCTTTACTTAACACACTACTTATATCATAACTATCTAACACTACTTGTTAAGATCACCACGATCTAACTATACTTACAAAATATCGCCCAAAGAATCTCTAGCTACTACACACATATACAAGATATACATTTGATTTACAAGTTATGATATGATGCAACAAGAGTGCAATACACACTTGAGGTGTAATACTTCTTCACTTGATGATGGAAGTATTCTTCTCTTGCACTTGAGGATTGATCTTGGGATCACTTTTAAAAACAAACGCTTATGATTTAATGATTAAAGGATTTTATTGAGATGTGTGGGCTATTTTGAACAAAAAGAATTGAGTTGCAAAAAACGTAAGAAAATAGTTGGAAAAAGTCCAATATTTATAAGGACAAACTAGGTGGGAGCGTTCTACTAGGGCGGGTTCCCCTGACTCTAGGTGGGCAGAGTCCCTAAGTTCCCATATAAAATTAAGGGGGGCCACCCATGTATTTATAGGGGGCCACCCTGCATATGGGCCTTTCGGAGTTTGTCTTTTTGTGTTAGGGGGAAATTTTTAGAACTTTTCTAGCGTTTTTGGTCCAAATATTTGATTTCAAAATGTTTATTTTGAATAAAACATTTTCTTTTAATTGTAGAAAATGTTTTTTAATGTTGTTATAATGTTTACAATCCATTTTTATACTAAGGTAAGGTTGGAATAATAAATTTCCTTTGATCATAAAATACATTAACCATTTATTTATTCATACCTTTAAGTAATATAGTTTTCAAAATGAAAATTTACTACTAATTACTTGTTTACGTTTAATTTTACATTGAACATTTTTATATTTTGTGATTATCAAAACGTAAAGATGTGAAAAATGTTAGTAATGTTTTTAGGCAAGGCATATTTTATTTATCAACTGTTACTACTGGCTTGTACAAGTTAATGATGCTGTGTATAAGTTATACTGCTTCGTTCAGGTAAATGTTGTTGGTACAAAGTTTTAATTACTGAAAAAATTACAACTACTGAAGGATAAAGATTGCTTGAAGATCAAGATTACTAATGAGATAAGAATTGTTATTTATAGAATAGATCTTTGAGAATAATCTAAGTTTTAGGAATATATTGTAAATCAACTAGGACTTTTTGGTGTATAAAAAGAGGTCCTAGAGCATTGAGTTTGATGTATCAAAAACGAGTCATTCATAGAATTGTCATAGCTTCAAGGTTTTGTAACCATAATACTAGTTAGAGTATTGATTTTAATATTAAAGCTTTGTTTTGTTAATCCTGTGTGATTCATTAGAATTACTGTTCTATTGCATATTCTTCTTATGATCCAAGGATTGATTCCGCATAACTCTTTGATATATTTTACACAAAGTTACTATCATAGTTGTGTAGGATTTTATCTTGCATAATCTAAACCTTACACAACTAGGGAATTCATAGGATCTATTAACAGTGGGGCATTAACAAGTGGTATCAGAGCTTGTTGAGAAGCTTTGAATAAGAAGAACCTTTTTGAATACACAAGATCTCTTTGCTAGAAGATATGGATCAAGACTCAGGCCTACATTAATGGTGGGGGCTGCATCAAAAGTGCTTAATGCTCATCAAACCGGGTGAGTAGGTCAGTTAGGTGAGTTTGAGCTTCTTTGGAAGGCAATGAGGGATGGAATTGTCATCCAGGATTAGATGATGATTATTACTCTATGGGATGTTCATAGAGAATGGTAATGCACCTCCAATAAAAAAAGTTGTTGAAGTTTTGTCTGATTGAGACTATAATAGCTCCTTACAACTGCAAAAGAAAGGTACAAAGAAGGTTTGGAGTTAATGGTAAAAAATAGATGAAGAATTTATTGATGGGCATCCTAATGAACTCAATTGAAAGTTTAACTTCATAAAACAATGCCAGTCATTGCTTGCTAGGCTTGGTCAGTTAGAAGAGGTTGGGATGGAAAATGTGCTACAAAAAGACCTTAGTGAATCTTTTAATGCTACAAAGCATAAAAAGCAAGTATGGAAAATTTTCTTGCATCTAGCTTAGAGGTGTTAGATCATACCTTTGATAGATTTCAAAAGCTTATTAGTCATAGTTGGAGATTCCATGTTTTTGAAAGTATCTCAAAGAAGTGCGAATCAGAAGTTCTTAAGACAGGTCTGTCACCATGAATGGAACACACATACCAGTGTCTAGAGATCAAGCCTGATTTATATACATTTAGCTAAATGATCTTTACAACAACCTAATGAATTGGTATGAACCAGAGGTCAAGGACATAAGCAATAAGCACACAAAAACGTTTAGCCTTTGGTGTCCTCAAACAGCAAGTAAATATGGGCAGTTAATACTGTCTTATGTGCTACAAATGCTAGCCACTCATGCTACTCTTGTAAACTCAAACAACAATTGACATCTTGAGTGAAGTTGTCATCTTGCTTTCTTTGCAAGTCAACAAAATAGTCCACAACTTGACAATAAGGACTTGCAATAAATTCATCCTGATGATTTAGAAGAGATGGACTTAAGGTGGCAGATGGATATGCTAACAATGAGGGGAAGGAGATTTTTAAGAGGACTGGAAAGAAGTTTTCTTTTGTGAATGGTACCGAGAACATTGGTTTGGTAAAGTCAAAGGTGGAGTGTTACAACTGCCACAAAAGGGGACACTTTGCAAGGGAGTGCAGGACTTTAAGGAACCAAGAAAACAGGAATAAAGAGAACACAAGAAGGGTTCTACCAGTGGAGACAACTATTTCTAATGCTTTGGTGTCTTATGATGGTTTTGGTTATGATTGAGTGATCAAGCAGATAGAAGGTCAAACTAACTTTCGCACTCATGGCTTACTCTTCTACAAGTTCTAACTCTCGTGGTATTATACCTGATTCAAACTGTCATCATTCCTGGTTGGAAAATGTTATTAAAATTCTTATAGAATAAAAATTAAAATGACAATCTGTTAATGACCTTTAAGGACCATCTTAGTTTAAATGTGATATTTACTTAATCAAAATAGGTGTAGAGTCTGGTGTAGCAAGAGAGACTTTAGTTTTTAAGGAAAAATGAGTTTTTTTATGGAGGAGATATCAAGGTCTTTAAAAATGTGTAGATTCATTTAAGAGAAGTAGCCAATATGAGATTAGGGAGGTAGTTAGAACTGGCTCAAAAACAAAAAAGATGAATTCAGCAAACAGTAGAAAATTTTGAGAATTTATCTAAAAACTTAAGCAAACTAATAGGATATCAGATAGTTGTAAGTGAAAAATAGGTTTAGGGTATATGCTATTCTCCCCTCCCTATACAAGAAACTTTTATGCCTCTAAATTACCTGTTTGTCATTCTGTGGTCTAGAGATGAGTTTTCTGAATGTAGCTATAGTATGTGGCTTCAGCTAAGAAGCCTCTGTAGTTGAGATAGTGAGCTTAAGGCAAAGTAAGTGAGTCAAGCCCTTATGCGGTGTTTTGAATAACTGTGGTCCCTCACTTATTGCGGATTGGGATATCAGATAGTGAGGTGAAGCTAAGTCAAAGCCTAGATAGAGAAGAAAATTGTTTAAATAGTTTTAGCTAAAGTAAAGTTGTTAAATCTAATATAGCAAGTAAAATTCTCCTAGGTATATAATTTGTTTAAACAAGGTGATCAAAATAGGATGAACACACATTAGTCCAAGGAGGAAACCAACAAAGAAAACTAGAATTACATGAGTCTCAAAGAAATAAGGGTAGTAATTTTGTGAGGTTTATACAATGCTTGCTATTGTTTGTTGTGGAGTTGTGTTGAGAAGTAGGTGGGAAGTTTGTGGTTTTAGTTGTTGATCAAATGAAGGAATGTATTGTTGTTGATTTGTTGTTATTCCATTTTTGAGAGACTGGGTTTTGTATTGGGGTTTGATAGTTTTTGGGGATATATTATTTATGATTTAGTGGTGGTTTGTTTTTGTGGGGTATATGTGATTTACTTTATAGTATAATTGTGGTAATTTAAATGTGGGTGATCTTTGTCTCTTAGGGGGTGGTAGCGATAGGGGGTTCTGCTCCCCTGTTTGGGTACGGTTGGTTTGTTGGTCTGCCTTGCAAAGCTGGCACGGGGGCGGGGGCGGTTTTGGTACTGGGGGCGGCCTTTGATGCTTTAGTATAGGATGGGGCGGGGCTGGCCCGAAGTGACTCGGGAAGTAGGAGTGTCCTTTATTAGATTATGACTCCTAACACATGTACTTCAGTGAATATGCTTTTAGCTTTTAATATTGGCAAGGAATTTTTTGTGGGGTATGTATTGCTCATGTCTATACTGTTTTTTAGCGAAGGCCCTATTGTAACTTAATTTTCTAGTTTATAATATGTGGTTTGGACATTTGCCTTAAGGTTTTGTTTGGTAGTTGACTAAATAAGCATAGTTGTGTATGTAAGTGAGTGAGTTAATTATTATAGTGTGTGTAGATTTTCGTTATTACTGGTGTCAAGGGAGGTATGTCATTGATAAGTAAGGGAAAAAAATAAAAAATAAGCATTTGTCACGTCATTGTTGGTGTTGGGCCTCGCAGCAGCTTTCTTTTGTTCTCCCCTCTCACCTAAGCTTGGTAGGCTTTGGAATTCAAAGACTCTCTAAAGTTTATAGAACCATGTTCCAAACAACAGTGCAACGATGATATTTTAAAAGATCATGATTATATTCATTTTTTTGCACAAGGCAGATCCCAAGTCAGTAATTGCTTTGGGGTCCCAAAAAAAAAAAGAGACTTAATATATTACCATGTGTGTGCAGGGCAATCCCACAGCAAGAAGATTGTATTGGAGGAGAAAGGCAGGTGGATTAACAGTGGATGCTCAAGGAAGGAACATACATGACAGGAACTGTCTTATCTTATGACTTTGAGAAATTGATGGAGGATATATGTCGCCTTGGAGGTGGTAACCCAAAGGAAGGAGCAAATCACAGGCAGAGAGGAACAATCAAAAACTTGGTAATTTAGATTTTGAGGAATTAGTATTTAGTAGAGAGTTTCAGGTTTATTCTATTTAGTTGTCTCACAAATGTGTGACAAAAGCAATTGTGGTTCTCTAAATGTCACTGAATATATTGTTTTTATCCCAAACTTTAAGTTAACAGATGAAAGTCATGTTTTATTAAAGTTCCTGAAAGACAATATGTCCTAGTGTTGAATTAAAAATATTGTTCCTAAAGGTAGGTCTAACTATGTCTTTTGCAAAAGCCACATCTGATGATACTAAACTTTAGCATAGCGGTTATAGACACATAAATTTCAAAACTATGAATAAACTGGTTTTTTAATAGGAAATCTTTTTGTAAGAGGGTTTACCTTCAAAATTTTGAAATAATCCAAACATGTGTTTGCTTGTCAAAGGGAAAGCAATATGAGCTTCTTGTAAGTCCAAAACAGTAAGTTCATCAGCCAACCTTTATTAAGTTTACATGGCTTTGTTTGTCAAACATTTGTAAAAAGGCTTAATGAAAAAGATGTATTGCCTAGTGTCACAAATGATTACAGTAGGTTTCAGTGGGTTTATTTCTATACTAAGGTTGAGAACTGAGTGGCATTTTATGTCCTTTATAACGTGTAGAAAATCCTAACTAGATCAAAGGGTTAAGGTAATTTAGGTATGTCAATGGGAAATTAGGGTGGCTTTCAAGAATAAGGAGATGATTTTTTTGTTTTTGAGGAGAAAAGGTATAAGATGTGAATTTAGTGTAGCTAGAACTCCCCATCAAAATGTGAGTAGCTTAAAGGAAAAATAAAACATAATTGAGGCTGTAGACAATGTAGCTGATTATAGCTATCTACTACTTGTTTGGGCTGAAGCTGTTAAATATTCTTGCATTTGTGAAAATAGGAGGTTTTAGTACTAAGCTTTAAACAAACCCCTTATGAAACTTTTTCTTGGTAGAAAACAAACTTTAGCTTCTATGATCCATTTGGTATCCTGTTACAATTCTAACGACCATAGATCACTTAGGCAGTTTGATGGTAAGGTTGATGAAGGTTCTTTGTTGGGTACTCATATCAATAGTAAGCTGTTGAGTATTCACAATAGAAACTAGGATAGGTGAAGAGAAACTGATATCTAAGTTTTAGTGAGGATACACCTAATATTGCAGGACAAGTGGACCAAATTGGGCTTTTTGATATTGTTGCACTAACAAAGTCAATGAATTATAAGCCAGTTGTTGCAGGAAATCAGTCTAATGGTAATGCAGGTACAAAAGCATGTTATGATGCATGTAAATCTAGAATGGAGACAGTACCTGGCAAAGATTACATTCTGCTACCATTATGGACTGCTGATCCACCATTCTTTTAAAGTTCAAAGAGTTCTCCTGATGCTGTATTCAAAACTTCAGGGGAATGAAGAAAAGGAATGATACTAAAGAACTAGGATAGAAGGTGTGTGATCTAAAAAAGATAGTGAAGGTATTGATATCAAGATAAGGAAAGATAATGTTAAAAACACTACACTGTTAATGCTGCGAGCACAAATGAATTTATACTGTTGGTGGAAAAAAAAAGCATTGATCATTTAGATGATCCAAAATATGGCCTACTTTGGAAGTTATTATTATTCAGATTTGTTGATGTGGAGATGTTGGTGCATAAGGCTTGACATGAATAATTTTGATGCATTTATGATGTCAGTCCTATTAAACTACAAGAATACACAATGATCATCCAGTTGAACATAACTATTGGAGACTTGAATTACACCTCTAACAAGAAGAATAACAATGAATTTGAAAGAACATGGTTTGTTTAGTTTGGTTCATCAAAGAACAAACATAAAGACTTTTATAAAAAGATTGTTTTCTTAATTTTTATTACAAGAAGAACCCAAAAAGGTAATCCATACATATGTAGGATCCAAGCTAGGATAGTTGCGATGCGGAAAAGAGATTTCTACATTCAAGTTACAAGAAGTTTGGACTTTAGTAGATTTACCAAATGGAAAAAGGGCTATTGGCACTAAATGGGTCTTCAGGAATAAAAAGGATAAAAGAGGAATTATGATTAAAAATAAAGCAAAGACTGGGTTGCTCAAGGGACACACATGGATGAAGGGATTGACTATGATGAAGTTTTTGCCCCTGTTGCAAGAATTGAAGCAATTAGGCTATTTTTAGCCTATGCCTCATTTAAAGACTTTGTGGTGTACCAGATGGATGTCAAGAATGCTTTTCCTTTATGGTATGATTAGAAATAGGAAGTCTATCTTTGTCAACCACTGGGATTTGAAGATCCAGACTTCTCTGACATAGTATACAAAGTAGAAAAGGCACTTTATGGACTGCATCAAGCTCCTAGAGCGTGGTATGAAACCTTGTGTCAACATAATTTGTTGACATAGGTTTCAAAGAGGTAAAATGGATAAGGACTTTGTTTATCAGAAGTACAAAGGTATTTTTTGTTAGTTTAAGTATATGTAGCATGATATCATTATTTGGCCTCTACAAAGAAATCATTATGCACCAAGTTTTGAGAAGATAATGCATAAGAGTTTTAGATGAGTTATATGGGTGAACTCACATTCTTCTAAGGGACTGACAAGTTATTAGCAAAAGAGAAAGGATGGGATTTATATTAGTCAGGACTGTATGTGACTGGGATTTTGATGAAATTGGGTTTTTCTGATGTCAAGACAGAAGCACACCTTATGGAAACTCAAAAAAGCATTTGCTAAGGATGAATATGGTGAAGAAGTCGATGTTCAATTAATATAGATTAATATTGGTTCATTGATGTATCGTACTTTTCAAGACTAATATTATGTTTGCAGTGTATGCCTGTGCCAGATACCTAATGTTAAACCAAAGGTTTCACATTCCTTGTGCTATAAAAAAGAAATTTTTAGATACTGAAATGGTCAACCAAAATTGGGCTTTGGTATCAAAAGGTTCACTTTTGTTTGGTAGGACATGATAGTGATTATTCCTGGAGCAAGTTGGATAAGAAGGTTCAGCACAAGAGGTTCATCCATTATTTTATATTAATTCCCTTGGGTGTTTGATTGATTTCATGCAGTTTGTAAGAAGTAGAACGTGGTTGCTAAGTCCACAAAGAGGCTGAGTTTGTAGCTGGCTTCTAGTTGTTGTATAATAAGTGCTTTGGATCCAAAATCAACTTCTTGACTATGGGTATAATTTTATACATCCATTATCTTTATTTGACAAGATAGTACTATTTGGATAATTAAAATCCTGTTTTTTTATTCTAAACATGCTATAGAGATTGACATCCTCTTTATTCGAGAATGCAATATGAAAGTAACTATTAAATGGTGTTTTTTTATTTCTGTGAAATTCCATGACTGCCAAGATATGTTGCAAGGAAGAATAGAAGAATTGCTTACTAAAAGCTTCTTTTGATGTTAGTAGATGTCAATATTTTGCTTTGCTTTGTATTGGAATTTTTGTTAAATCTCTATTTAGCTTGTACTCATTTATGTTTTTTGGTTTAAATTTTGTTAATTTATTTATTTATGTTATTAGGTACGTGTAGTTTCATGCATGTATAAGGTTTCTGTTGTTAGTTAATTAGTGTTGCTTAGTTTTCTTACTATGCTAAAAAGTTAATGCTTGTTTTTAGTATACTTAATATGCTGGTTGGTATAATTAAATATTGTGATAAGTGAAAAAAGAGAATTTGGAAGAGGTGTAGTAAGAATTTAAAAAAACAAAAAAAGAGGAGATTAAGTGGAATAAAAATAGAGAAGAAAAACAGAGAGATTTGTGGAAATAAAACAGAAGAGTGATTGATTTGGGTGAGGTAAAGGAAAAGTGTGAGGAATTGGTGAGTTGAAAAACCAGGAAAGAGAGTTTGAAATATATTAAAAATAAACAGTTGGTTGGAAATGGAATTAGAGTTAATGCTGGTGTGGGTAATCAAAGTTATGCTGCTAGGATAACTACTCTATTGGGTTACTACTGCTGGTTAAAAGTTAATGCTGTTAGGGCATAACATTTAACTATTGTTTGAACGTTAATGTTGTTGGGGTATTTTAATAACTAATGATTAAGAGTTTCAAGCATCATTTCCAATCGATTTCATTCAATCTTATACTCTTTAATCATAACTAAATCAATTTCATCATCATCCATCTAAACCAAACAATGTCGACCTTTTAGTTTGCTGATACTCACAACATGGTCGCGTTTTTTTTGTCCTTCTTAAACCGCTGAATGTGAAATAGGGTTGAGTTAAATTAAATTGTTGTTTCTGAATGCAAACCGATCAAAGTAGCACTAAACTATTAATCTACTATTTATATTGTGCAATTGAAGCTATTATGGGTATTTTCAAAGCAAAAACTATCACATGTTGTAGGGATGTACTGTTACATGCCCTAGTGGATGGGGATAAGTAGGTTGATCATAATGAATGACTGTAATGAAGTGATCTTCATACTGGAAGATTGTAGTTGATACATAAAATAGACCCGAAAAGAAGGAAAAAAAGATGCTATCGGTCACTCGAAGATTACAAGACAAAAGTCTAAGCTCGTTGTTTAAGCGTGTTATATTATGTAATCGCGGCCAAGATGCAAAAAACCCAGAAAAAAAAAGGGCCTCCTAGGCCTATCCTCTTTAGTAGAGATAAAATACTCTATGTTTTTCTTTTTCCTAGGTTGTAAGACAATTATAGCAATCATAATATTTTCATCTTAGGGTTTTTGTAGCAACTCGTGTTTCTTTTAATCAAAAAGTTCTTTAATGTTTAATCTTTGTGCTTATTGATCTTGTGATTAATCTATGGAATGATTAGGGATCCTACAATTGGGTATCAGAGCAACAAGGATCGATTAGTGATGTGTTTGTTTGCTGATTTGGTAGTATCATCATGACAAATCAAAAATATAAACACCAAAGCAAACACAACACTTATTGCTAAAACAATCCTTATAAGATTCACTAAAACAACAAACGGTTAAGGATTTGGACTACGATGACAAGTGATCATGAAGTTGATTTGGTATCCCTTATTTGACATTGAAGTGGGTTTCACAAAGGCATCTACTTATTTCATCATCGAGACTTCCTTCTATATTCTACCCCTTTTTCTTTAAACCCCCTCTATCGATTGATGACTTGCTTATACATATACGGTTATGATTGAGACTTGAATGATCTAGTTTCCAGCAGTCAAGGGGTGGTTGGGTGAAGACCTGGATTACTATCACTTACAGAGTGTCACACGCAGAAGACGATGTGGATAATTTTCATGGAGGAGTTGTTACTTTGCTACTTTTTTGGTTGGGGTATTGGGGTACTTAGAGATAGGAATATTGGACACCGTTTTTTTCAATCAAATAATAATGCAAGCTTAAGGGGAACAATTTGGGGGAATTTATTCTTTATCAAGTTTGGTATTATCGGGTTCTTCGTCACCATAGTAAGGTCTAACAACAATTATGCCGACAAAATATGGGGTTTGGTTAAGTTAGCCATTGGGGATGGAGAGTTTTTAATAAGGTTGAGATTGGTAATCATGTAGTTAAGTGTAATTCTATTGGATTATTATTGTGCTTATTCGACGACAATCGGTATTACCTTCACAGTCTAAGCAAATTCTCCAAAGTTTCGTCAATTGCATTAATAACAAGAGAACTTGTATCTATTACTGTTTTTTGTTTCTTAGTCTCTCCCTTACGGTATTTTCTGAAAGATAAGAGGGGGTAGGTAGTGCATTGGTGGTCTGTTTGGATCTCAAGATTTGTGTTAAGGACAAAGAATTTCGGTATTATAGACATACACGAACAGTGCTGCTTTTGAGAGTTCGCAACCATATGGGGGGGAAATGCTGTACATCAGGGACCTTAGTTTACTTCGTGCTACCGATGTCAACTTCTAGTGGGGGGAAAGTAGTGTTATACTAATTTACTTAGTATGGTTTTTGAAGTATTCTGCATTTTTACGTTAGAAGGAGTTGTTGATGTGATTTCTTGCATGTACACCCGAATATGATAATTCACCATAGGACCAATGACAAGAGCAGTTAATTCAGTATTGTTAGTACTTAGTGTGGTTTAACTTCTACAAAAATTCCGCTTGTGTCAGGTTAATGAAAGTATAATAAGATTGTTCAAATCTACATCAAAGTTTTAGAATTTGTTGGGAGGATAGGGATGTGGTTTGGGAGGAAGCTAGATTCAGAAACTTCGCCAAAAACAAAAAAGGAGTCTATGAAGGAAAGCTTTTCAAGAACATATTGCTTGAATGGGGGGGAAGTTAATCCAGTTCATTGCATACTACAATGGTTCCAGAACAAGTAAAGATAATGATGATCCAAGCTTGGAAGACCCTAGTGAGACTAGAGACAACTTTCAGCTTTGGGAAAGCGCTTTGGAAAAGGTTTATTTAATTGTATTTGTACTTGTTAGTAACATTGTAAGTATTTCTGTTTGATAATTGTTAGCATTAAAATATGTTGACTAAAACGGAATTACATTAAGTCGTGTCGGTTATGAACTAGGACAATAAATGTGTTGACTAGACAATAAATGTGTTGACTAGACAATAAATGTGTTGACTAGTCAACATTATGATTGTTAGGAAACCAACACAAGGACAATAAATGTGTTGACTAGACAATAAATGTGTTGACTAGTCAACATTATGATAGTTAGGAAACCGACACAAAGACTATAAATACCCCCTCCTATACTTCCATAGGAGGGGAGAGGATTCATTTGTAACATTTCACATAAGGTGTGTGTGTGTGTGTTTTTCTCTCCTATCACACACACATCTTTCCCTTTTTTTCTCTCATCATCAATAATATGGCTACTTATTTGTTTCATCCTCCCCGATCTCCGGATCTTGTTTTTCCTAGTGTATCTTATGGTTAACATTCTTGTAAAGTGAACTTTTGTGTTTACGGTTAATCTTAAGCCGATATAGGCAGTTTATCCGTTTAAGTGTAACCGTATTTATTTTTATCTTTAAAAATTCTCCGTATTTAAGGTCACTACTTAATCTGAATTTATAATTAATTTTATTATCTTCATCGATTTTTATTAAAATCGTCGATTTTAGAAACCCTCGTGAATCCTACAATTTAAATTATCTGTTTTATCGATCGAGAAATCAACGAAATCCATAGGTAGCCACGAGAGTTTAAATTATTTTATATTTATTATTTTCCATCTTTTATTGATGTTTAGCCAAAAATCGCGTCATTATAAGAATTAACGAGTTAAATAGGTTATCGGGCCCGGAAACTAAGTAATTCAACCAATTAGCAAACGAAAGCCTAACCAAGCCCACCCCTACCATAGCGGGCTGGTTATAGGCAAACCAAAACAATAAATATGTATATTTTTTTATTTAAGGGAATTATACTCGTAATATACTTCTTTTAATTAGATAATCCCTAAATTGTAGTATAAATATATATATCTTGTATTTTCTTCTTTTAATAACCAAACCATTAAACCCATTATCCCTTACATATTTTTTTTATTATTCGGTTACCAAAACCCCAAAAACCAATGACATCATTTTTTTTATTTGTATTCGATACAAACTAGGAGATTCAAGCTATATATAATACTCACATTCATACGCATGCTCTCCAACAACCAAAAATTCCCACGCCTGTTCTTCATTATTCTGTTCGAGCCTAAACTCAAGAACTCCGTCATTTAATCTTCAAATCACCTTCAAATCACCTCCATTCTTCTCTAAATCAAGCCTATACTAAACCCTAATCACCCTACACCCATAAAAAGTCACCATGCAAGAGTTTTAATGAAGTTAAAGACTTTGAGGATCATCAAGTTTTAGGGTTTTAATTGGATTAAGGGCTCTAGGATTATCAAGGGATGGATTAGAAGTGATTACAAGCAAGATTGAAGCAAGAAAAAGCTAGGGTTTGTTTGGTTTTGGTGTAAGTGTCCACGGCAAGAAACCCAATCCCATCTAAGGTTTGTGTTTCCTCATTTAATCTCATCCCTAGTAATTGTAAGCATTTTTTTTCCTAAACCTCTTTATGCATTGTTTTGATTTTCTAGTGAATGCATGTTCTTGATTCTTGATATTTATGAACATGCATATACTTTTTATGGTCAATCTTGGATTAACCTTGAATATGGAGGATATTGATTAGTAGTTATGTTGCATTGATGTATTTTGGCCTTGTGTTGGATTAATTGAGGAATTGGAAGTGTTTTGGATTGAATTGGAAGTGTAAATTGCGGACTGTTTCTAGACAGTAGGTAAATGTAGGTTTATCTAACAATTTTTGGCCTGTAGCCTATTCACTAATTGCATGGTTGGATAGATATAAGTCTTGGCTACATGTGCGAATTGTATGGTTTTGTATCTCCTCCGGATGAGGGAGATATGGCCGTTTTACGATAGCTAGTCAAACCTAGACCTTTGTTTGGAAAATGAGTTTAATTCCAGAATTTTTCACTTAAGTATTGGGTTTTAAAGAATGACACAGTAGTAGACATCTTACTCTAACATCTACAAGTTGAATCACCTTAAAAGATATTATAGAATAGGATTTATGGCCGAAACCGTAAACGGTAAAAATTCAGTTAACATTCTGTTTTGAGTTATGGTTAGTAAAAACCCATTTCTCGTGGATTGGTAAATGGTTTGATTGATTGGTTTAACATTCTGTAAACTAGACTCAAGTACCTTTATAGGGGAAAAACCTCATATTCATAGCCCTTACGGATTAGTAGATATGGACTCATAAAGACAGGTCAAAATCAGAAAATGGATTTTACGTCTTTTCTTAAAACATAAAAAGTATACAACCATGATAGTAAAACAAGAATTAATACAAGAAACTTAGTAGATGTTTATTTACCTATAAGGTCTGATTATTGGTCATATTTTGGATTATTAATACCTTGGTTAAGTCATTGTGCAATGCCACGCATATCTTAGAAATATAACTCATGATTTTGTATATTATTTCTATGTATCTAATTTTCTTTTCTTATAATACTAAGTCGCGTCGCGCTTTATAGGTCACGGCTAAATCGTTTGCACTTCATCTCTTAGTTGATTTCTTGCTCGGTCGATCATCTTCTACTTACGGTGAGTTCATAGCCTCGCCTTTATAACTTTAAATGTTTTCTTAAACCCCGTGAGGGAGATACATGCTACTTTATCAAATTGAACACAAGTTGTTTTCCATGTATGTTGGACCCGAATATATACCTTGATTGCATTTAGTACCTCTTTTCAAAAGACCCCAATTGTGAACCGTCAACTACCTATGATGGGTAGCCGCTGTTACAATTAATAGATCCATGGGCTTGACAACCCGGTTCGGTGTTTGGGGATACGCCCGCTTCAGGGACCCTAAGGTTCAGACATATTGTATTCGAGATTTTATTAGGTATATGACAAGATACCTAGCCTGAGGGCATTATTATTATTATTTGTAAGCATATGAAAAGATATATGCATGATCTAAAATGATCCATATTTCGTCCATGGGATCGGTGTCACTAGCTTATTTCAATATTCCTGGGTTGGCTTGTATGATCAACAAGTTCATCATT
>BQNB010001536.1:16321-137849 GCA_026074375.1 Tanacetum coccineum | reverse complement strand
CATACATGAATTAATTAATCGTCGTCTCATAGTTATAATTATTTACCGTTTTAAATTTGCGATGCTACTCCAATTGGTGCCTCACTGCCAATACACACCCGAGATCATGGTGTTCCAGCTAATTTACATCTTTATTTGTGGATACACATGTAAATCGTCTAATATATATAACATGTGTTACCACGATGATATAACTTTATTACTCCCTCCGTCCTTGTGCACCGTTAACTTTTGAAGTCGTTATTTTCAAATTTAACCTTAAATATTTTAGTTTGTATTATATAGTATTTGATGAAAACTATTATACATTTAATACTCAATCTATTCGTATATGTTGCATCAAGTATTATATAACGCAAATAAAAAAAATTTAAGATTAAAGTTGAAAATAAAAATTTCAAAAGTTAATATCAGACAATATGAGACGGAGGTAATAACTTTTTTATTCTTTTGGTATAGTAATTTTTAATTCTTTCTAAAACCGCCGCCATCTGGATCCAAACCTAACCCTAGCTTTACTATAAATTCAATACAGGCACCTTCTATAACCCTTCCATTCTTCACCTTTATTTTCTCGTCAAAGACACACACATTCCACTTCTCTCTTTCCAAAATGGACAACCAGCTAGATGCAATGTTTCATTACTCATCAAATCCAACTGCTGATCATGTTTCTTCACATTTATCACTTAACATGGCCAACCAATACAATTCCCATGCAGATAAGAGCTTCGAACAATCGGATGATGACCACGAGCTACATGTGTCTAGAAGTACTAACAGCTTTAGTACTGGCGGAAGTAGCGAGCTAAATATGGCGATTATGGGATCGGGAAAGGTTAACGTAAAAAAAGGAGAAAAGAAGATAAGAAAACCTAAATATGCTTTTCAAACTAGGAGCCAAGTTGATATACTTGATGATGGTTATAGATGGAGGAAGTATGGTCAAAAAGCTGTTAAGAACAACAAATTTCCTAGGTAATTATGCATATTAATTTTCATAAGGGTTTTTCTAAATTGTTGACCACTCAAAAGATGACACGCAAGCAGTAGACCTTTCTTAACTTGTGCCTCTAAGGCACTCATAATTCATATCATGAATTTACTTGTGTTTAAGTTTGCTAGTTAGAGCAAATATATAATCATCCACTTTTGATTTATTAAGCATTAGATTAGATAAACAGTTTGCAAGTGTTTTAAATGACTTGGCTTATTTTATCATTTGATAGTGAATTGAGTAGCAGTTTTGAAGAATCATGGTAAAAATTTATTTCAGCGAGGCTCTAGCAAAAAGCTAGAGAGAACAACAAACAACAAGGAATTACAAGAAGAATTAGGATCACAAATCCAATCAAACCACTTGGGTTTCAATATCTACTCCTATATGCATCGACACGTCAAATGATGTATTAACTGAAACCGCCTTTAGATTGTATTGTACTTGATCAAAAAGTTGAACATTTTGTTATTCCTCAACTAATTAGGCTTGAAACATGATCCTTTTCGGAAGATTGATCGTCGTTATCCCTAAATAATGAGGCCGTGAAACATTAAAACTAAGGGTGTATTTAAGAATTATTTTCTTTTTTTTTTCCAAAATGATTTTTTTTGTTAATTTTGTAAAAAAAAATCTTAAACACACCCTTAGTTGTAATTGCACAGCTTCATTATTTACGGATAACAATGATCAGTCTTCAGAAAATTAAAGGATCATGCTTGAACCGTAATTAGTTGAGGGGTAATTGATCAAGTACTGTATACAATCTAGAGCTGTTTTAAGTTAATTCATTATTTGACGCTCGATGCAAATAAAATTGTAGATACTGAAACTCAAGTGGTTTGATTGGATTTGTGGTCCTAATTCTTCAATTTTTGTTATTCCTTGTTGTTAATTTCTCTAACTTTTTGCTAGTCTCCAATTTGAGAAAGTTCATTAATATAGATCAAATTGCAAGTTTATGTAGCACAATTTTGATCTCGCTTTCTTGCATTCGAATACTGTTTCCAATATGTTTCTGGATTTAGAGTGTCTTCAAGTAATCCGATGTCAAATTATTCTTATAGGAGCTATTATCGTTGTACACAACAAGGATGCAACGTAAAAAAGCAAGTTCAAAGGCTTTCGAAGGACGAAGGAGTTGTGGTAACCACTTATGAAGGAATGCATACACATCCAATCGAGAAATCTACAGACAACTTCGAACATATTTTGACTCAAATGCAAATATATTCTTCGAGCTAGTAGTATAAAAGGAGAATTTCGCTAAAAATAAGGTTGATCGAAATTAAATAATTACTCGTAGTTAACAACCACGTATGTATCGACATCATTCTGAATATATACCACAAAATTTAATGATGGGTTGTTAGTTTAGCCACTTTATGTTCACATCTCTAAATTTTACATGTATGGATTTGGTTTTTGCTAATCTTTGCCTTGAATTGATGAGATGTATCAATATGTAAATACGGATCGGAATGAAGGACACCCTTTATCTAAGATGAACTGTGGTGTGATTATATGGTCTTGTATTGTTTAAAGTTTTAGTAATAAACCAATATGAAAACTATGATTTAAACTCATGCCGCGCAAACATCTAAGTACATTTGTGGTGTGACATCTATCAATTACTTTCTATTTCACCTTGGATTATCATATTGAACCGTAACATTTATATGTTTCGTAATCATCTGGATATATGAGGAGGTTGTTTTTCATGAAAGGTCTGTTACTGTTTGAGCTGCCTTCAATTCGGCCATCGTAACACTAGCTAAAGTGACCGAAACATGGTTTAGAAGAAGCTAAAATAATGATAGTTTCTTAAAGGCGTTAGATTCATAAAGCAATTAATTTAAGAGTATGAAATATACATATAAACCTTAAACCATCTGTAACTGGAAAGTTAAATAATACAAATGATCTGGTACACATGATTATATATGATCTGGTACACAAACATTGTTTGACGTAAATAACGGACTAATTAAACAATACATGTATCACAAATTTTTTGGACCAGGTTCATTTCGAAAGAACCACGTTTTGTACATACTTTTGAACAAACATAATTAAAGATGTTAAAAGCTTTTATTAAATAAAAGGTGAGGCAGCCATAGCTAGCGAATTAACACAGCTCGAATTTGGGGGTGGGCTACACAAGGCTGCATATATTGACCACAACGGATGTAAATGTCGCGTATCATTACTACGTATAACAATTGAAGTAAACATTTAAGGCATGTCAAGTCATCTTTTAACAAATAATTAGTATGAAACTTTGTATTACCATATGTTTCGATATAGTGACATGCCGATCGTTCAACATGGATTTAATAGATCAATATCGCAATCGTCTTTTGTTGATAGAGATGCTAATAAAAACGCCATTCAAAGAAAAAGTGACATTTGATGGACCAATGATATATTATTTCATCCTTTCAAAACTACAATTTGTAAAGCTATATGCTTTTGTAAAACTTTTTTGGAAATGATCAAATGGTTGATATTCATACGAGACATATCACGCATGCAGACAGTACATATAAGTATACAACGGGTATTTAGCCGGATGAACAACCATAGTTCTGGACAAGTCGACGGACATGCTAGCCACGAGTGACATGGAAAGACTGATGTCTAACATACTTACTGTGGATAAATTTATTTTATCTATACCTTTTGCTTAAACTGCATAAATTTGCAGGAGTATCATGAAATAAGATTTTAGATGGGCCAAATTTGAATGTCATGACAATTAGGCAAGTTGCACCTCCGAGCCCATTCTAGGCAACAAGTTTGGTTATTCTTTTAGCTTATTCCATAAATGAATAAATATAGAAATGGGCCGGCCCATTATTTCCCGGGAGCCCAGGATGATTATAACAGCGTCGTTTCGAACGCCAAATGAGTGTTTATATAATTAACACTAGTGTATCTAGAAATCTTTGTCTCAAGGATTGTTAACTATGCAAATATACTCATTTCTTCTCTTAAAGCATATGTATCTGCTGATGTATGCTGTTGTTAAGTCCTAAAATATTGACATTTGAGTTGGCAAATTATAAGTTGGTACGTATCTTCTTAGGGTGGGTAATGAGTCAATATAATGTTTTAAAATTCGAGTTGACTCGGCCGGTTCAACTTGTTCAACTGCGAAATGGTTCAATCACTGGAAGCCGGTTTTCAGAATAATCCGGTCACGTTAATTGAATCGAAAATCAAAGTTTGACCGGGTTTGTTAGAAAAACAAGCAAGATACCCGCGCGTTACCGCTTAATAGTTTGTTGTTTTTTATATGGACTATGCCACCGTTTAATGCAATCTAGAGTTGTACGTTTGTGACCCTGTCGATTATTTTAAAGTTATTGGGTATCGAAGATATCTCCGCAGGTATTTTTTATCTGAATAAATTGGTACTTTTGTAATATTTAATTTGTGCCAAAAAATTTAAAAAAAAGGTGGGGGCCGACCCAAAGTGGAAGCCCAAATAAAGACCATGCAGCCCACTGTCAAAACGATTGTGTTTCACACGGAGAATGAGTATAACCAGACCTTAGAAGCCCAGGTTGAAGCGAGAATTAGCCCATATGAAGACACTGTAGACCCACTGTCAAAACGACAGTGTTTCACACGGAGAATGAGTATATACTAATATAATGGCTTTTAAAACATTGGACAACAGGTGGGCTAAACTTGAGAATTGGTCAAAGTGGGTGGTAGGTTGTGTTGATCCATTGGACCCAAAATTTTTGTCTTAAATATTCTACTGAAAAACAGTTTTAATTTGGGGCAAAGGTACAATTTAAAATGTTGAAGTTCAGTACAATTTAAACAGTTATTCACATACGAAAGTACATGAATAACATTTCAGACACATTTTTCTTGAATTCTTGATAAAGTTATGTTACTGAAAAACACTCCTTAGGCAAGATAGTAATTACAACTAGTGACGACTCTTTTGATTTGCGTTGTTTATTGATATTAAATAAAGTTTATTATTAAAAAAAGTCGTAATTGTAAAAGTTGAAGGGGAAGGGTTGTAATTTATTTTTTGATTAAATATTAAACTTCAACATTTTTATATATGTTCGTGCGTTATGTCTATAAGCATTGGAATATTTGGCTCGTTTTGTTCGCAATTCGAAGATCTTTTCACCCGTATTTTTTTATCTGAATGAATCGGTAGATATGCGTTATGTATTTGATAAATAAACTTTATTATATAAAAAAGTCGTAAATAGTTAAAAGTTCAGGGGCGTTGCGTTATGCAGTTTTACCTGCTTTACGCGTTATTGACTAGATTATTTTCGTCACTCAAGGTTATTTTTGTAGCATTTGTATGACCGTTTGAGATATATCAGCACACAGTAAGTTCTAATTTCCTGATATATTACATTGATAATTTGAACCAGAAAGAGAGAACAAATTTTATTCTTACAATCTCAGTGTCCCATGTGTGTCCTGATTCTTGCATTCAATCATTAGTTTTATTTATTCATTTGCCGTATAAAGTGTCTGACCAATGGAAGTACAACATTGTTTGTATGTATGTCATCAATGTCATTTTAAAGTCCCAACCACCTTGGATGAAGTAGCTAGCTATGTTGTTTAAGGAAGATGATTTGCACAAATGAATTATTCATTATAAATAAACAACTAAAACAGCATATAGAGTGTATATGTTGTATCATATGATAGGTTCTTCTAAGGCGTTTTAGTATTACATCATCCTTTTATAATAAAAATCAAAGATCAAACGAGCTCAAATAAGAAGAAACTGAAATAAACGAGTAGATTCAAGATAATAATGAAAGTACAAAACCATATACTACCTCCTTTTTAAATAAGGATCCTTTCATGTTCATTTGAAGCTTTATCTGATTGTACATTTGATTAAAATTTTAATCAAATGTACAATCAGATAAAGCAGAACATTACCCCTCATGTTCAACATGAGAGGATCTTTTTCCAAAAAATAAACAGTGTAAGAAAAAAATATCATCACTACAACTTTTTTCTTACTAATTACTTTAGAACTTTTTCAATCTTTGTAATAATAACCTCAAAGGTGTTAGCCCGTATTATCAAACGTGTTATCACAGTTGGGTTCATCACCCGTAGCCTTTCACACTCAATCAGGCCCATCCGTCGGCTTTTCAACACAGCCGGTTTGGTTTGCACTGGCCCAACCCCAGCAGGTTATGTTTACACCAGCCCAACAGGTTCAGTTTGCACATGTCCAGCCCAATACACATGCGGGTCTGATATCAGTTTTTCAGCAGGCCCAGCCCACTAGTCACGTGGGTCAACCACCAGCTCAGCCCGAACATACGGGGCCAACGGCTATCCCGGGGCATGAGACCATCTTACCACATGCCTTCAATACCGAGACTCTTCAAGATCTTGCTAGTGGTGCTTGTACCATGGATACAAGTGCGAGTTCTCACCTTAATGATTCAGTTACTAGTCTTAGCGATGTTTGTAATACTTGCATTTATCCATCCGTTTTGGTTGGTGACGGTCATACCATACCCGTCACCAATACTGGACATAGTATATTGTCAACTCCTCATAGACCACTTCACCTTAATAACTTCCTTATCACCCCTTATATTGTCTAAAACTTAATTTCTGTTCGCCTATTTGTTTGTGACAATAATTGTAATGTTGAATTTGATGTGTTTGGGTTTTCCGTTAAAGACTTCATGACTCGTCGGGTGCTTCTCCAATGCGATAGCACGGGGGATGTTTATCCGGTCATGCAACCCTCTCCAATTCCTCATGCATTTCTTACCAGTCAACATACATGGCACCAACAACTTGGACATCCAAGAAGTGAAGTGTTACGCCGTCTTGTTTCTCGTAATCTTATTTCATGTAATAAAGAGAAGCCTCTCGTTCTTTTTCATGCTTGTCAGCTTGGTAAACACGTAAGGCTTCCTTTTGTTAGTTCCAATACTTCTGTTATATCTCGTTTTAACATTGTTTACTCGGATGTGTGGACTTTACCCATCCCGAGTCTTTCAAGTTTTAAATACTATGTTTTATTTTTGGATTACTATTCTCACTTTGTTTGGGTTACCCATTGGTTAATAAATCAAATGTCTTGTCAAAGTTTATGTTGTTTCGTACTTATGTTAATACTCAGTTTAAATGTGAAATCAAGTCGTTTCAGTGTGATCATGGTGGTGAATTCGACAACCGTACCTTACACACATAATTTGCTTCTAAAGGTATTCAGTTTTGGTTTTCTTGTCCTAAAACATCCCAACAAAATGGCTAGTCCGAAAGAATAATTCGCACCATCAATAATCTCATTTGGACGTTACTTTTTCAAGCTAATCTTCCACTTACTTTTTTGGTAGAAGCCTTCAATATGGCCATTCACCTATTAATTTTTTTACCATCTACTGCCATTAACAATGAACTACCTTATACCTGCTTGTTTGGAACTAACCCGGACTATAGTCTTTTACGTACCTTTAGGTGTTTATGTTACCCTCACCTTCACACCAATCACAAACTTGAACCACGCGCTACACCTTCAATCTTTTTGGGACAATCTTCCAATCATCGTGGGTATCGTTGTCTTGAATTAAGCACAAATAAAATAATTATCTCCTGCCATGTTACCTTTAATGAAACAGTCTTTCCATATGGCTCTATCAAACCTAACCTGGCGCTAACTACACTTTTTTAGATGACTCAACCCGATTTATTCACTCAAACCATTTATTCTTACTCTGGACGCTGCGCCAACATAACTGTTTCTTCAACCTTGAAGTTGAAATTGCAACCACCCACGCCCCAAAAAACTCAATTGATACTCAAATCATTACAACGGCCTTATAGTCCCCACTCACCAGCCCCAATCTTCATTCGCGACCCCAAAATCAAACCGAACCCAACCCATACCAATTTCCAACCTGCGGCCCCAAAATACATCATGTGACCCAAACAAATTCAAGTCCGAACCCCCCTTCAAATACTTAATCGAACCCCGTTTCGGTTTCATCTCTAATGGTCACTGTTTTTCGTGTCTGGGACTATCGTCCTACTCAGAGTCTCAATTTTTTGTGTCTTCGATTTTTACTCCTTTGCCAAAATCATATTTGTGATGCCGTTTTTTTTAATGATCCAAATTGCAAAATTCTATGTGTTGTGGGAATACAGTGGGGGGGGGGGGGGGGGTTTAAATACGTTTTCCGGGGGGTTGAATACATTTTCGTTTAAAAACTATAAATCTTTGTATCAAATCACCAATCAAGTTTGACGCAATATGAGAAGTGTTGATTATAGATCTACAATAACTCATACATATTCTAACAATATAACCACACCTACAATATTTGCTACAAAGAACTATACAACCATAAGTAACATGATATACATAAAAATGCATACAATCAAGAGCACAATGCAAATGTAAAAGTTAAGTGATAAATGTAAAAAAATAAGTAAAGCGAAAGGTAAAAGAAAATGCAAACTGGACATGATGATTTATAGTGGTTCGGTTACGAAGCTCCTCTTCACCCTACTCCACTCCACGAGTATCCAACTCAAGAGTTACTTCACTAATCAACAAGCTCCCTTTAGTCGGAGAAAACCGTTACACGTCGCTTATACCAATTTTTGACACTAAGCTAAATGTCGAGTCCTTCTTCGGGTACAACTAAACCCGTTATGTTTTGTGGCCCAACATAACAAACCTTGTGTTTTTTGGCCTAAACACATAAACCGCTTCGCTTATAATATTTTTCGATACTAAGCTAAATGTCAAGTCGTAATCTTAGCTAGAACCAATCTACCACTTCACCAATGTATTTTGAGGCCTAAAATACTAACCGACACACAAACACAATTTCTAGATTTATACACTATCCTAATCTACATAAATACACAAGAATTAGAATATAGAAATCAAATCTACTCTATGACATACAAGTGATCAAATGTAATCACTTCTATGCAACTCAATCTACTACATGATATACAAGTAATCAAGGATGATCACTTCCATGTAGAGACATCATATACTTTACTACATACCTATTGGTATTAGTGGAACAAACATAGAGTGTAACCATGATCCATGCCTTATGTTATAACCATGATCAAAGATGAAGAAAGAAACTCTATGTGTTTTGGTGGTGGTGCTGTAGGTTTCTCATCAAGGGGAGGAGGAAGAAAATGCCTTGGCTTATATAGATGAGTCTTGACTTGGATAGGTCTCTTTTGTCCATTGGATAAAAGGGTGATTAGATAAAAGCATGCACCAACTAGTTTCCCTCCATCTTCTAGAAGCTTAATTCAAATTTGAATTCACTAGTTTCCCTTCATCTTCTAGAAGCTTTGATTGGGCCTTAATGGGCCAAACTCTATTAGGCCTTAATGGGCTAGCCTATTTGCTTGGCCCAATCCAACTAGTGAAGCCCATATGAGTAAGAGTCTTGGGATGTCTAAATCGAGTTGATAAATGTATACTTGTGGTGGATAAGGATGGTGAGATATCCGTAAGTTGTGATGGATAGGGATGGTGGGATATCTGTGAGTTAAAGTATACATCTACAAATAACTTGTGAACTTTACGTTATATTTTACAAGTTACAAATATAAAGAGAAAACAGACACCAATATTGTTCGTTGTATGTGGCTTTTTCGCCATAAGTATTTGGCCGATGGCACTCTTAGTCGCTACAAGGCTCGTCTCGTGACGAATGGTAGTACACAGCTAGAGAGTGTTGATTTTGATAAGACCTTTAGTTCGGTTGTTAAACCAAGCACTATTTGGACTGTTCTTAGTTTGGCTACTTCTTGACATTGGCCGATTCATTAGCTTGATGTCAAAAATATCTTCTTACATGGTAATTTATCTAAGACGGTTTATATGCATCAGCCTCTAAGGTTTTAAGATTCTTAGCATCCTGATTATGTGTGTTTATTACAGCGGTCTCTTTATGGGCTTAAGCAGGCCCCTGAGCTTGGTTTCAGCGCTTTGCATCTTATATTACCCGTGTTAGGTTTCATCACAGTCGATGTGACTCATCTTTGTTTATATACAAACAAGGGACTGATACTGCTTATTTATTATTATATGTTGATTATATTGTGTTTACTACTTCTTCTAAGACTTTGTTGCAACAAATTATTTGTTCATTACATTAGAAATTTTCTATGACAGATCTCGGTTCTCTTAATTATTTTTTGAGTATTTCTGTTACTCGTAGTTCTTTAGGGATATTTTTATCTCAACGTAAGTATGCTACTGAGATCCTTGAGTGGGCTAGTATGGTTAATTGTTGTAAATCCTGTAGGACTCCTGTTGATATTGAGTCCAAACGGGGTGATGATGGTGATCTACTTTCTGATTCGACGTTATATCGGAGTCTTGCGTGTTCTCTACAGTATCTTACTTTTACTCGCCCTGATATTTAATATGCAGTTCAGCAGGTTTGCCTTTATATGCATGATCCTCAGGAGCCTCATTTCTCGGCTCTTAAGAGGATTTTAAGATATGTCCGTGGTACTTTGGATTATGGATTGCAATTATTTTCATCCTCTACTAGATGCGGATTGGGCTGGTTGCCTTACTACTCGGAGATCGACTTCAGGTTACTGTATATTTCTTGGCAACAACTTACTCTCTTGGTCCTCTAAGTATCAACCGACGCTTTCTCGTTCTAGTGCAAAGATAGAGTATCGTGGTAATGCTATTGCTGAAACTTGTTAGTTGAGGAATCTTTTACGTGAGTTGCACATACCGTTCTCTTTCGCTACGCTTGTTTACTATGATAATGTTAGTGCTGTGTATTTGTCTTCTATTCCGGATCAACATCGGCGTACGAAGCATATTGAGATTGATATTCATTTTATTCGAGATTTGGTTGCTGCTGGTCAGGTTCGAGTTCTTCATGTTCCTTCACGTTATCAATACGCGGATATTTTCACTAAAGGCTTGCCTCCAACATTGTTTGAGGAGTTTCGCACCAGTTTGAGCGTCCGGTGTTCTCCCACTCCAACTGTAGTGGAGTGATAGCCAGTATTAGTGTCTATATATTTGTATTGGGCTCAAGCCCGAGTCTAGAATAGTCCTTGTATCTATTTATATGTACCGAATGATTTTATGAGGGACACGAGACATTACCATACTTACAAAAGGAAGGTAATATGGTAAACTTGAACTAAATTCCTTATCTATTTTTGAAAGTGAAATATTAATTTGGGACAATCAGAAATAAAAATATGAACAATAACTAAGGGATGGAGGCAGGGGCGGAACTATTAAGGGACAAGGGAGGGTCCCGGCCTCCCTAAAAGTTATGACAACTAGTATAAATATTATACTCGCTTGTTTTAATATTATAGTGCACATTTTTCATTATGTGCCAACTAGCATAAATATTATATGTTCTAATATTATAGTCTTCATATTCATTTTTGATGTCTCAAAATAATAGTCAATTTATAGTTACAAAGAAGCTCATATAACCTTCGACAAATTTTGACCCTTCAAGATAAACGTTCGAGTTCCGCAACCGAACCAGATGTAGTATTATATTTTGTTTTGTTGCAAGTCCACCAAAGAACCAAAGTATTGAAAACTCATTTCATTCTACTTGACAAGAGTTGACGCATGGAAAGATTTGATTGATAAATTCAAAGCTCGTTTGTCAAAATGGAAGGTGAAAATCCTTTTTGTCGGGGGTCGTCTCACTTTGTTAAAATCTGTTCTTGGTAGTATTGCGATCTACTTCATGAGCATTTTTAGAACGCCGATCATAATTATTAATACTCTTGAAACTATAAGAAAGAAAACAATTTTTTTGGGGGTATGGATATGGGCGAGAAGACAACTTACTTGGATTAATTAGCAAAAGAATAGAGAAAGACCCCCCTACCTAACATCAAAGGAAGACTGAAGAAGACTATGGCTAGAAAAGAAGATGGAGGTTTAGGAATTGGAAGCCTTTACGGTTTTAATATGGCATTGCTTTATAAATGGAAGTGGCGATTTCGTACATCGCCCAGATGCCTTTGCTGGGGTTTTTAAAATCTTTAAAAAATTTGATTTGGTCATGATGGTGGATTATTGGCGTACCAGGACTCCCCCAAACCCACCCATACACGGGAAAAACCTATCTCCATTTGAGTTAATATCCTTAAAGCTAACAAGGAGCTTGAATAAAAAAATGTTAGATTAGATGCACTTGTCAAAAAGCGAATTGGAGATGGTATGGATACTAGATTTGGGAAAGGGAAAGACTTGTGGATTGGTGAATATACTCTAAAGGAAAATTTTCCTTGGATTTTCAGATTAGACACGAAGATGAATGCAATGGTGAATGCTCGGATTAATTTATCGTTGGAGTCGGTTTGCCTTCGAAGACGTCCAAGAGGGGGGGGGGGGGGGGGCTGAATCGGATCAGTGGAATCAACCAACTTTTGTCCTTAGTGAGTTCTTGTACCTTATCTTCACAAAAAGATAGGTGGGGGGTGGTCGGGGGATGAAACAGGGGGTTTCACTATTGCGTCGGCAAGGAGCATTATTGACACGGGTTTTTTGGGTACTGATAATACTCCCACAAGATGGAGTAAGGATGTTCCGATCAAGATTAACGTCTTTATGTGGAAATTACTCTTTGATAAACTCCCTACTCGCAAAAACTTGGAGAAAAAAGGTCTGAATATTCACTCTATTTTGTGCGGTATTTGTGATGATGTTACGGAGACCGCTAGCCACGTTTTCTTGAGATGTGAGTTTTCTTTGGAGATATGGAGACAAATTGCTCGGTGGTGAGATTTGGACATTCCACACATGTTGTCCATGAAGGAATTACTTGGTTGGGTGGACAATCTTAAAATTTCGAAAATCCAAAAGAAGGGTTTGTATAACGTCTCGATTACCGCGGGTTGGAGCATTTGGAGGTTCCGAAATGAGATGGTTTTTGGCGTCGAAAAGCCTAAGAAGGCCTTGATCTTCGATTTCATTGCATGTCAATCTTTCTTTTGGATATTTAATAGGAATAAAAAATTGAGGTGTAATTGGATAGGTTTTTTACAAAGCCCTATGTTGGCGTTAAACTCTTTGTAATTGTTGGTTTTTTATGGCTCTAGCTCCTGGTTAGAGTTCGCTAATGGAAGTTGCCGTTAAAAAAAAATTGAAATACAAAAATAAATACTCTTTTCGTCTCATATTAAATGTTCACTTTGATTTTTTGTAGTCTTTCTTTTTTAACTTTGACCTTAAATATTTTTATTTGTGTTATATAATATTTGATGTAAAATATATGAATGGGTTGAGTTTTAAATGTATGTTTATTTGGTATAATTTTCATCAAGTATTATATAACACAAAAAAGACTACAAAAGTCAAAACTGGACATTTAATATGTGACGTAGGTAGTAAATGATAATGAGTGAGAAATTGGGCTGCCTAGCTACTTAATTGCATGTTAATGAGTGAGGCCTGTCACCTGTGAGGCTGTGTTAAAGTTTTGATATGAATGTTATCCTTACATACATGTGTCCCTTAACTTTATATGTACTTACGTACTTGTTCATTGAACTACATTATTGTACATTTATGGAGATATAAAAATCGATTCACTTTGATTGTAAAAACATATTGTAATTTGTTTTTGTGCCTCTAGACCAAACTTGAACTTGAACATTTGCTAATATTGCCATATATCATACGAGTATATGCTCTGACATCACACATGTTAATTAAGATGTAAGCTACATATATGGTTAGCATAATATAATTACTAACTTAACAACAATGTTATAAGAAAACTAGATTAAATAATAGAATCTAACCAATATAAAATTTCATGACTTAAAAAGTAATGCTAACTAAAAAAACTACAATAGAACATCTAAGTCAAATTTATAATCATTATTTTGTGTGTTAATTAGCTTATTGTTTTTCTAAACATGCAACTATATATGAAAGAGTCACACTTTGCTTCTTGTATATCTAGCTAGACTTCTACAAAGAGTACAAGAATAATAAACAAACAAACCATCAATAATGTCTCTTGTGATTTATAGCTGGTGATGTCATATGAAATGCAAATGTACTTTTGCGACAATTATTAGCTGTTGACAATTGTCACTATCGGGATGTGTTGTCCAACGTTCTACTGAAAACTTTGATTTTTGAAAAGTGGTTGGTTATTAATACCCATTCTAGTTTTTTTTGTTTTTTTATTTTTTATAATTTTAGTTTTGTTATAAAACAATGAAACGAAAAGTGCAGAACAAAAATTATAAAGTTTGATAAGTCAAACATATGAAACTATCAAAAAATACAAAATGTAAACTGAAAAAAAATTATGTTGTATTATAAACAGTGAGCCAAAAGGAGGTAAAGATGGTAGAATCTTGTACTTTTGGTGAGTCAGATGGTGTATTAATAACATAACACTTTTGAAAATAAGCCAGTAAGGTACGCATAGCAAGCTTTCTATTTCAAAAGATTTAAGAAAAAAATAAGAAAAAAATTGATATAAACAAACAAGGTGCTACTATAAAGACTCCTTCTGATCCACGTAAAGTACAAATGTTTTGTACCTTGTACCCCCTGTGACACTCTGTTTACAGTACAAAACAGTTTTTTATCATTTTTTATTATGTACTTGTTAGAAAAAAACCTCCAACAAACCTGTTAATACAAATAATGTCTAAAAAATGTTATTTATATTTTTTGACCTCTCGATGTTTTGATAATAACAAAATGTAAAAACGTTTACGATAAAATTAAACGTTTATAAATTACTAATCGTAAAATTCTATTTCTAAGAATAATCACTTAAGGTATGGATAAACAAATCATTAAACATTATTAGTGATCAAGAAAATATTTTTCTTAAACCTTACATTTCTACAAAAGTTATTTACAAAAATATTTACACAAAATATTTATTCATAAAAGAAATGTTTTATTAAAATAATAAATTTGAAATCAGATTTTTCCTCCCAAAATAGAAGGTTCCAAAACAGATAACACCTTCCCCACTAAAAGACAAAAAGAGAAGCATACTCTACGGGCGGCCCCTTTATAGGCCTGGCGGGCCCCTAATATATTAGGGACCGCCAGGACCGCTAGCAGAGCAACGACTCTTTTGGTCTCCTATAAATACTGGCTACCCCATCCGAAAAACAAAACATCTTGCCATGAATTTTCTCAAATCTACTTTTCTCTCTTATTTCTTTCTTTCTCAAACACATATCTTGATCACTAACATATCTTGATCTTGTTTCAAGTGATTAATTCCCTCTTCCTCCCTTCTTCTAATCAAGTGCAAGAAAAGAACAATTGTATTCACCTAGAAACGAATTATTATCAAGTGATCTCTTTCCTCCTCCTCAAGATCATAAATCTTTATTATATTTTATTTGTGGTGTTGTATAACTTGGATTGTATGTAGATCCAATAGTGTAAATTATGTATTTATGTGAATTAGATTATGTGTCAATCCAAGAGTATATATCCTGTGAGTGTATAAAGACTTAGTGAAGTCTTAGATTGGTTCTAGCTAAGATTAGGACTCGACATCTAGCTTAGTGTCGAAAAAGAATGTAAGCGACGTGTAAACAGTTTTCTCCTCCTAAAAGGAGCTTGTTGACATAGTGAAATCTTGAGTGGAGTACTCGGGGAGTGGAGTAGGGCGAAGAGGTGCTTCGCAGCCGAACCACTATAAATCTTGGTGTCTTGGTTTGATCGTTTCTTTCCTTATCTCTTTATATTGTTATTGTTTATTTAGTTCATTAGATTAGATAGTTTAGTTGTGATTCATATTGTTGATTGATTGACATACAACTCGAATCAATCCATTTTATAAGCAAAGTTTTAAAACGGATAATTAACCAGTAAACTATTCAACCCCCTTCTAGTTTCCTACAGTAATGAATCTAACTCTGCTGGAATGAGGCTGCAACATCGTCATTTGTACCTGCATTTGAATGTTAGTGATAAACAGCAGATATGGATAAATATGTATTTGTCATTCGTCTGAGTGTGGTTGCGTTAACCTCCGGTTCTATGACGTCCAACCTGTGATCATCTAGACTTAATTTAGAAGAATATCCTTGACAGGGTTTCTAGCTTAAAGTGTAAGATCCTCTAACACATATGTGTTAGATTCACCATGCTTTCTTGTTCTCAATACTGGAACATCTCAAAGTAGACGACATGATATGAGTGAATCAGACAGTTACTATCTTACTGATTAAGTCGTCAATTCGTTTACTAGACCAATCATCGATATCCAGTTATCACAAGTTTAATTCATATAGAATTTTGTAAGTCACCTACCGTAAAGCTTGTTTGATGATGGCTCTAGAAGGATTTCCATTGTCACTATGAATACTAAATATTATCAATCAGATGCTCTAGCAGAAGCACAAGGATAATGCGTAGGACTCTTGTTAACAGCTTGTGAACTTGATGATGTTCAACAAGTGTTTGTCATGGAATGTGTCCTAATGAGATTTATTTTATTGATCTCTTGGCTTTAGACTCGATTAGAGCATTTTGGTTTTAGAAATCGGAGGCTAGAGCAGACTGCCACCTATTCAATATCAACTAACTCGGAGTGAGTAAGTTAATAGAAGTCGTGTTGATCTCCATGACAAATGAGACAAGTATCTGTTGAGAGAAACTTAAATGGCTGGGAAGGGTTGTGTAGTGCATCACTAGGTCCATGATGTCTTGTTGATGTGTCGTTGTGTGGTTGTAAATTATGATTCAAGTTTTAAATTTATATATTACTGACTTAACAAAAAACAACACTTTAACGTGCAGTGTACCCGGTCGATGGTAGATTCGTGGTAAGTAGGGTGTCGATCACTAAGAGCGAGAAACACTTTCAATTTATTAATACTTTGGTTTTTCTAATCTAAGTTAGTCTAATCTATGCTAAACCTATGTTAATCCTAAATCTAACGGATAAGGGGGGTTTTCAGTCTGAGAGACTGGCACAGGTTTGGTGGTGACTAAAATCAATTCAAGACACTAAAACACACACAAGCAAATTAACAGAAGATAAATGAGCGGTCTAGCCAAATATAAGAAAACTGTATTAACCATTATTAATCCAATCAGAACGTTAGTTTGTTTCTTTAATGCAATACTTATCTCGAGGCGGCATATCATTCTTAAGACTTAGGCGGTACTTCTTCCTAAGACCTAGACACATAGAATTATATCACAATTAAATGCATCCGCATAAAGCATCCTTATTTGCTGATTATAATCTATCTTAGGAATTAAAGAAATGGTGATCTTGTTAAACCCTAGCTCATAGAGACTTTACCCAATTACTGCTTAATGGCAATTCATACACTAGTAGTCCACTATCCGAGTCTTTACCAATGGAATAGGAACGTACTCGTTGATACCAAGGTCACCTTATGGCTCAACTAAGCTCACTAAACTAAAGTCAAGGATAGGTCAATATTTGTGATTCTGTGATTCTAGATACATAAGTTGCAATATGAAGAGCTATCTCGGACTCATAGCCTACGCCTAAACAACACCAAAGTTGCAACACATTAAATATGTGGGACTATACCTAGTTGAATGATAAGACGCATACTTAAGCATGTAAACAAGTATAAATTGATAAACATAAATAAGCAATCAATGATAAATTAAGAAATCAGGATAAACAAACCAACCATTAAGATCTTCATAATAATGGCTAATACCTGAAGGTATTAGCTTTCAAACGTCATAATCAATACAAGAGTAATAATTTAGCAAAGGTAAACTAACCGAGTTAACGAATGATACCGAAAACTAAACGATTACAAGAGTATACGAGATTACAAGTTGTTTCCTATGGAATTAATCACGTTGCAAGACCTCTTCTGCTCTTCTTCTCATTTGAAAATCGAATTTTTTGGTTTATGTATCGAAATTATGATTTAGCACACTTAAAACTCATTTTTGAGTTTTCTATATATAAGGTCTGGAAAAAGGTCGATACGGCGTATTGACTTCTTCTGGATACGGCGTATTGGATCTTGTCTCCTTCGTGGTCTTTGGTGAGTGCAGGCACAGATACGCCGTATCTTCCTTGATGGATACGGCGTATTGGTTTTCAGAACAGTAATATTCAAATATCTTCGTTTAAGCTCCAAAATGCGTGCCTTTTAGTTAACTTTCACCAAGTACTCCATAATTACTGCAATTCTCAAATACAAACGATTAAGTAGCAATTATTTGCAACAATTATACAAAATGGGTTAATTACATGGGATAAATGATGCTTTAAAATAGACGTTCTTTGATGTCATCACTTGTCTTCAATAGCGTAATTCATCTTTGTGAAAATCGATAACATATGTATTGACCCTGTTTCTGCCTTAAGTTGTGTGGAGGGCTTCTTTCTTTTCACCCTTTATCCATACATTTCTTTTTTATTCTTTAACCCTTTTAATGCTTACCAAGACGTCATTACTAACACCTTGTTGTGATTGTTCTAGTGTTAGCTCAACCTTAGTCAACATTACTCCTGTTCTCATTCATCTCAAATATTACCTAAGGACTGCTATTTCTAACTATAGAGTGTCCTTGGGTAGATCCCTCCGGTTCTGGCTGGATCATAGAACTAATACCTAACCTAACCACCTTATGACTTTAGAACTGTTTTGAAATTAATAGGTTGTTGGTATTTGATCGTAACCGTAAAACCTTGAAAATCAATTCAAAGTGTTTGATGTAATATCAAAACTTTTAACACTTTGAAAGTTTCATCCTTTGGAAAAACTCCACCTTCACACGTGCATCGATGAATAAAAGTGTTTTGCACATGTGGGTAAGAGTATAAAGCACTTTTCACTCTTGAATCTTTAGATCACTTATTATTAATCTAGATCACATTTTAATCACATTTTAATCATATTTCTCTCCTTATTTTAAATACTAATACACTTAGTCTTTAAAATACCAAGTGATTAAATTTTTTCTTGAAAATTCCATGGGGAGAAAATTGTTACAACATGAATTATGTGGAACATTAACTTGCTCCCCCTCAAATTTACATATGTTTGACACCAAAAAATAATACGAAGTTGTAAAAATGAATATAAAATTGATGGAGCAATTGTCTCAACCTCAATTTAAGTTGTCATTATTATTACGAAGTTGTTACTAAGAGACTTTTGATAATGTTTTGAATACATAAGAATGGTCGTGTGATGATGTATCAAAAAACATTAAAACCTTGTTTTTCAAAAAATTCCCCCTCAAAAATAAAACCAATTGTAATATTGTCGTCTTTTAAAGTTTTATGAGGGATGGAGTGTTGAACACACAATTTTGAAAGATATTGAATTGACATTGAGAAATTCTTGAAAATTTGTGTTTAACTCTTTGAAAAACACATGTTAGAAGACTTCTCTTCTAACTCTAAGGGTAAGTGCACTTATGTGTACACTGTCCTTTTTCTTGAGCATAAAACTTTGAATGTCTTGTAAGAACATGCTCAAGACCGAGAAAATTGATTTTCTTGTTGTTAGGATAAGTTATCTTTATAGATAAACTTTCCTTTATTTGAAGTCCGGGTTACGTACTGATTTGCACATAAGCCATTATGAGAACATTAGAAATGACATATTTTAAAACTTTTGAACTCTTGCTCGAACTTCATTTACATACTCATGTCAATATTCATAGACATTTCTAGGTACGTAAATGTTATCGATTCCAAGAGACATGTCGAGAAGA
This sequence comes from Tanacetum coccineum, assembly GCA_026074375.1. NCBI lineage: Eukaryota > Viridiplantae > Streptophyta > Magnoliopsida > Asterales > Asteraceae > Tanacetum > Tanacetum coccineum. The sequence continues at coordinate 118,113 of BQNB010001536.1, read as the reverse complement.
TTCTTTTTGGAATTTTTGAATTTTATGATTTTGTAATTTCTTTTTGATATTTTATATTGTTGTATTTGGTTTTATATGTTTTATATTTTTGTACTTTTCTTTTATCAAAAGTATTTACAAGTCGATGTTTGATGAAATATCAAGCAGATTCATTTTCCCGAACCTTCAGTTCCGGTGGAGTCAAACATCTCATACCAATTCGTCTAACAAGATACTGAAACCTATCTTCGGGTAAGGCTTTGGTAAACATGTCTGCTAATTGATATTTAGTTTTGACAAAGTACAATTTAATTATACCACGTTCAACCTGTTCATTGATAAAGTGGTATCGAGTATAGATGTGCTTGGTACGAGAGTGCTGCATGGGGTTGCATGAGATTGTTATGGCTGACTGAGAGTCGCAGTACAAAGGTATTTTGTTGTCATTAAAGCCATAATCCTTAAGTTGTGTCCTTATCTACATTACTTAAGCACAATTTACAGATAACGCCACGTATTCTGCTTCTGCTGATGACATTGCAGTGCAGTCCTTCTTCTTTGACATCTAACTGACTAACTTATCCCTAGGAACTGTATTCCTCCAGATGTGCTTTTCAGAGTATCAATGCATCCAGCATAATCAGCATCTAAAAATACAGTTAGTTCAAAGCCATCCATACTTCATCCATTATGCAAAAGATTTCTTGGTATGCTCGACATGCATCTTCGCTTCTATTAATCAAATCTTCGTATTCATCTTCTTTAACAGCAACATACTCTTTGTCTTGTCTGCATGAATACTTGATCATCTCGAATCTTCTTATAGTGCAAACCAGAAACTCATGAGTTTCATTGCCACATAACTCATATTTTTCATCATCTTTATGTTCATTCGCATATTACCATTCATTACGATCATCGTTGGTAACTTCAAATTCATCCCAACTTTTCCACCCTTCATTATTTGATTCAACATCTTCATTGTTTTATCCTTCCATGATAGCATTATTTCTTAAAGCTTTTTCTTTCAACTCGCTATCCTTCAAAGCATCGTACCATTATAAATCTTGGTAACGGAGTGTGTTTCCAACTATGTAGGCTCCTGGTAAGTTTCCTTCATTACAATATCCATCTTCTTTCCAGCTACAGGTAGGCCACTCCGAATACCCACTTTTATAAGTACCCAAGTGTCAGTCCATACTCAAGTGTTAGTCTATACTCAAGTGTCAGTCCATACTTTTACAATATCCATCTTCTTTCCAGCGGGTTCAGTCCATACTCAAGTGTCAGTCCATGGTTTTTCTTGTACCCATGGCACATTTTTGTTCCATTCATAAATCCAATCATCCTTGTATTCTTCATAAGTCTTGAATCCCTTAATAACTTTAGTAAGGACATCCGGGTCTATCTTGAGTAGGTAATTGAACTCTTTGAATTTTTTACACAGCGGTATTTCATAATCGAACAAGTTTGTTTCAATCCTAAAAATTTCACCCATTTTTTATTCATCATCGTGATTAGTTTCCTCAAGATCAGAAGTTTCATCATTCGTTGGCTCAATTTTGTCACTTCCTAATTTCTAATAATCCCACAAAGCTCCTTTAGTATATATATATATGCATCATCTTGTAGTTCACAAACTTTGAGGCCAATGAGTTTTCAAACTTTGGATTAGTATGGTCCCACTTAATATCAGGGTGTTAACTTTGCTAGTGTGGGAAGGCAGGTAGTATTTTTCAAAAAAATTATCAGTCAAATCGACCCAACTAGTAATTAATTCTTTAATTCCATCAAACCACCTCCATATAAGTTGTTTCCTATGGAATTAATCATGCTGCAAGACCTCTTCTGCTCTTCTTCTCCTCTGAAAATCAACTTTTGTGGTTTAGGTATCAAAAATATGATTTAGCACACTTAAAACTCATTTTTGAGTTTTCTATTTATAGGGTCTAGAATATGGTCGAAATACGGCGTATCGAAAGGCTTTGATACGGCGTATTGGGGGTTTCTTGGAGTAGGGACCACATTTGATATCTTCCAGAATCTTCACATTCTATAACTTGAATACGGCGTATAGGATTCTCTATATACGGCGTATTGATCTTGTTTCCTTCGTGGTCTTTAGTGAAGTGCACAAAGATACAAACCATCTCAGGAGGATTTTTTCTGATGAAAGATAAAAACAATTAAGCACAAAATCAAACACGAAAAGTTACAGCTTCTGTTTCAGATGATCGATATGTCGTATTCAATTGAAGTGAATACACCGTATTGAGAGAATACGCTACATTGGACAGAAAGTTGGATACGTCGTATCCAATGGAAGTGGATACGCCGTATCGGTTTATCGACCAGAAACATTTATTTATGAAAAAAACAATTAATACCGAAAACCCAATTAAACATACAAATATACAAGCAAATATACAAAATACACCGATTTATACACTAATCTAAATTACACTAATCCTAAGGATAGATCTAATCTAATGCTAAAAACCAAAATATCAAATAAAAATCAAGATTAAGTTTCCACTTCCCACTGGCAACAGCCGTAAGAATTGAGTGTGTATTGTGTGTTGTAAATTATGATTCAAGTTTTAAACATTATATTTTTCGGACTTAACCAAAAAATAACATTTAACGGGCAGTTAGTGTACCCGGTCGGTGGTAGATTCGTGGTATGTAGGGTTGTGTGATCCACTAAGGCTGGAGAAACACTTTCAAATTTATTTTACTTTGTTTTTCTAATCTAAGTTTAGTCAATCTATGCAAAACCTGATGCTAACTATGTTTTAACTACAATCTAACCATATAAGGGGGGTTATGTTTGAGTGACTAGCACTGTTTGGTGGGACTAAAATTAATTCAAGACACTAAAACATACGCAAGCAAATTAACAGAAGATAAAAGAGCAGTCTAGTCAAATCTAAGAAAACTGTATTAACCATTATTAATCCAATCAGAACATTAGTTTGTTTGTTTAGTGCAATGATTACTTATCTTGAGGCAGCATATCTTTCTTAAGACTTAGGCGATACTTCTTCCTAAGTGAACCCCCCCCCCCCCCCCCCCCCCTGGACACGTAGAATTCTGTCACACTTAAAGCTATTCGCATTAAAGATCCTTATTTTGCGGATTATAATTATCTTAGGATTCAAACAAGGGTTGATCTTGTTAATTTAACCTAAGCTCTTACGAGATTTACCATTATTTCAATGGGGCAATTGATTACACTTGTAGGTCACTGTCGGAATCATTACCCAATGAATAAGAAATACTCGTGATACATGGTCACCTTCTGGTTAATAAGTCACTAAAACTAAAGGCAAGGATAGGTCAATATTTGTGATCCTGTGATTCTATATACATAAGTTGCGATATAAAGAGCGATCTCGGACTCATAGCCTACGCCCATTACAACCGAAGTTGTACCAATTAAATGTTAACACCCCAAATAGGGTCGCAGCGGCATTGGGTCGGGGTCGTGTTACTTCTCGATTCATAACAACAGTTATATATAGAACGACCAAAATAGTCGTTTTGAAAAACGATACATTGGATATTTAAACAAAGTAATTGTTACATAAGCCGTAGCTGAAAACTTGTTCACTTGATCAAAATATAAAGATTTTTCAGCCCTACAGATACAAAATGAAATGGCGCCAATAATCTTTAATGCATGACATCCAATTCCAAAACACCAATGTATCCACGCACCTGTGTTATTGAATCCCTGTAAAAACATTGCTTTAACACGTACACTAATGTTGGTGTAATTTCATAGGTTTTGATAAAATATATTGTAGGGACCACAAGATCTCCCACGTGTATGATAATGCAACAAATGCAGATATCCTTATAAAATGTAATTCGGTTGCTTAAGTCCATGACACTGAATGTGAGGTTGTGAGTACCAAATTAAAGGCCTCCATTGCCGTGAAGTGAAGTTCTAACCCGGCAACATCCTATATTCGACATGTATACGGTCGTTGATCAGTGATAGTAATCACCTGAACGGGGTTTGTCAAACCAATTGATCTTATTCATAACATTTCGCCGATATAATTAACAAGTCATGATACTGGGCTCGATTGGGTTATCGTACTTAGGCTACATGTAATCCATTAATAAAAAACTTAAACCATTGTGTCCATTATATAACATTGCATGTTTTTCACCCCAAAAAACTTTGCTAAAACCAAAAGCATGTAACGATGGGGCTATGCATCACCTTGAGGTTCTGATAATCAGTATCGCAGATATGCGTAAGTAAAATGATCGAATGCAACAAATTAATATTAAGGTCGTATAAGTAACGAGTACTTTAAATTTGATAAATTGAATATAATTCTATAGTTGTTTACACCGTACTATGTTCGGGCGATCATAATGAAAGAGGTCATGACATGACGATCCGAGAGTTAGGACTCTTTAAAATCGTTAACGTCTCCACAACTCGTCGACCGCCATCCCGAACGATGGCCTCTTTATGAAACTCACTAGTGAATCTAGTTTTCTTTGTAAACATATAAAAATTCTATATAGCTTCAATCACCAACTAATGGTTTTGTAAAATTATGTCTTAATACGCTAAACACGTTATAATTATCGTTAGGTAAAACTGGCGTACTTTCGCGTTTTTAATGCCCGATTCTCGGTTTCTTAAGTCATCTTTTATTTAAGAGGGTTATCGATATCTGACATTGTCATAATATTATATCCTGATGAACAGTAATTTTATGTTCATGACAGACATGTGTTTTATAAAATTCGTTATTTGTCGTCGTTAAAACCCGGGTAAATTGTCGTATTTTATTCGTTATGGCTCCGTTTTTAATGATTCTTTCGAGGACGTTCCTCGTATTTGAAAGTTCTTATATTTTTATGAGGCTTACAACTATAACGTTCTGTCATGATAGTACCTTTTATTATAAAATAGTTTTATAATATGTATTAATTGTCGTAAACTTGCGAAATTCATAACTCGTTCGTTATTAATTGAAAAATTACGATTCTTATCATTTTGGAATCCTAAAAATGTGTATTATTTATTAAAAATATCAACACTTGCTGTTTAAAGTTTTTATAAAAATGTTTTTATAAAAATTTATTTACGACTCCGTTTATTAACGTATAACTCGTTTTTAACGTAACTTTTTCGTTATTAATCCGTTTGACAAGTTTCTTACCTTTTCGGAATCGTCGTGAAATGTATTATCTTATAAGAATATAAAATGAGTATGTCTTTTACACGAATTTGGACAGAATGTTTGTGCTAGTATGATAAGTCCATTTTCAACCTTTGTTTCCTTTATTTATCATTTTGTATTTTACAAAAAGTCTCATATGTGCCTTATATATCATATATATGTCATATATCATATGTTTGTTATGTCCATGGTCCATCAAGGTTCTTTTGTCCCAACATTACAAATCTTTTATTTTACATAATATACCATAACTTTTATAAATAATCCATAAATCTCTAGTTTCTATATGTAGTTATTTTACACAAAAACCATGTGTATACAAGTGGTCTCATCTTTTATACTCTTATATTAACAACCATACAACATTAACATAAGTCTATAATTAGTCTTAACATGTCAAATATATTTCTTTAACTTGAAACAATTTTAGTAAACCATTAAAAACCTATTAAATACCATAATCAATTTTTACACACAATAACTTGATGCAATATTTTTACCATCTCACTTTTAACATGATATATGTAATAACACCACATATATAAAAGTAACCCATATGTTCATTTCAAGTGAAAACCTCATTTTCATGATAAAATCCTAAATGGTGATTTAAGCTAAAATAGAAATAACATATGCATGAAAACTTATAAAATGAAAGCATAAAGGTTTAAAGTGGACCTTATGATGAATGATGATGGTGATAAATAAGTGATAAACCCTTGTTTAGTCACAAAACCAAAGCTTGCACAAAAAATCTGCTTTCCCTTAATAAACCTAGGCTTTTCCCTTTCTCTTGATTAATACTTGAATATGGTTAACCAATGCTTGCAAATGCCTTAGTATATCTTAGAATATGTGTATATAGAAGGGTATGGGTTGTAGAAAATTTTGTATGGGTTTGGTTGGGTGGTGGTATTGAGCCGTGAGCTCTATAAGGCAAAAGGAGAGGTTTTTGGTTTGATTTGTCTAAGTGTTGGTGATGTATGAGTCTCTTTTGCAATGTATAAGTAATAAACTGCATGAAAGTCAAGGAGAATATAGTGGAAGGTTTAGGAATGGCAGGGTCTTGTCTTTGGTTCAAGGCATGTTTTAGGATGGTAGATGTCCCCTAATAGTTGAGACATCAATGATCAACTTGAATTTCTTGTTCTTTTCTCTCTATATCCGGTTTTAGAGACTATCCGGTTTTAGATACATATGTATGATAATATTGACTAAATTTTGGGTATTGGGTATAAACGTGGGTATTTGTTGAAGCGTAGAAAAGTTTTTGTGGTTCCGGGAGTGCCTAAACGCAATTTATCGCGAAACGTATACACTTTACGTATCCGATAAAAATAATATGAACAAAGTTAATAATTATCCTCAAAATAATTATATAACCCTTGCTTGATGTAAACATTTATTTGTTTGATGCCCGTTTACATTGAACGCTAATTTTTGACGTACGCGATTTAACTTAACGTTTACAATTTCAAGCAAACACGTACAATTCAAAAAGGCACATTGTGAATTTATTGATGTCGTCAATGACTTGAAAACACAGGGTGTTATATTAAATATGTGGGACTAGATCTAGTTGAATGATAGGACGCATACTTAAGCATGTAAACAAGTATAAATTGATAAACATAAACAAGCAATCAATGATAAATTAAGAAATCAGGATAAACAAACCAACCATTAAGATCTTCATAATAATGGCTAAAACCTAAAGGTATTAGCCTTCAAATGTCATAATCAATACAAGAGTAATACTTTAGCCAAGGTAAACTAACTGAGTTAACGAATAATACTAAAAACTAAACGATTACAAGAGTATATGAGATTACAAGTTGTTTCCTATGGAATTAATCACGTTGCAAGACCTCTTTTTCTCTTCTTCTCCTTTGAAAATCAACTTTTGTGGTTTAGGTATCGAAAATATGATTTAGCACACTTAAAACTCGTTTTTGAGTTTTCTATTTATATGGTCCAAAATATGGTCGAAACGGCATACCCAAAGTCATGGATACGGTGTATTGGGAATTTCTTAAAGTAGGGACTACGTTTGATATCTTCCAGAATATTTTATTTCCATATAGCTTGAATACGGCGTATTGCCTTCTTCTGGATACGGCGTATTGGTTTTCAGAATAGTAATATTCAAATATCTTCGTTTAAGCTCCAAAATGCGTGCCTTTTAGTTAACTTTCACCAAGTACTCGATAATTACTCCAACTCTCAAATACAAACGATTAAGTAGCAATTCTTTGCAATAATTATACAAAATGAGTTAATTACATAGGATAAATGATGCTATAAAATAGACGTTCTTTGATGTCATCACTTGTCTTCAATACCGTAATTCATCTTTGTGAAAACCGATAACATATGTATGGACCCGGTTTCTGCCTTAAGTTGTGTGGAGGGCTTCTTTCTTTTCACCCTTTATCTATACATTTCTTTTTTATTCTTTAACCTCTTTAATGCTTACCAAGACGTCATTACTAACACCTTGTTGTGATTGTTCCAGTGTTAGCTTAACCTTAGTCAACATAATTCCCGTTCTCATTCATCTCTAATCATACCTAAGGACTGCTATTTCTAACTATAGAGTGTCCTTGGGTAGATCCCTCCGGTTCTGGTTGGATCATAGAACTAATACCTAACCTAACCACCTTATGACTTCAGAATCGTTGTGAAATTAATAGGTTGTTGGTATTTGATCGTAACCGTAAAACCTTGAAAATCAATTCAAAGTGTTTGATGTAATATCAAAACTTTTAACACTTTGAAAGTTTCATCCTTTGGAAAAACTCCCCCTTCTCACGTGCATCGATGAATAAAAGTGTTTTGCACATGTGGGTAAGAGTATAAAGCCCTTTTCACTCTTGAATCTTTAGATCACTTATTATTAATCTAGATCACATTTGAATCACATTTTAATCATATTTCTCTCCTTATTTTAAATACTAATACACTTAGTCTTTAAAATACCAAGTGATTAAAATTTTTCTTGAAAATTCCATGGGGAGAAAATTGTTACAACATGAATTATGTGGAACATTAACTTGCTCCCCCTCAATTTTACATATGTTTGACATCAAAAAATAATACGAAGTTGTAAAAATGAATATAAAATTGATGGAGCAATTGTCTCAACCTCAATTTAAGTTGTCATTATTATTATGAAGTTGTTACTAAGAGACTTTATAATGTTTTGAATACATAAGAATTGTCATGTAATGATGTATCCAAAAATATTAAAACCTTGTTTTTTGAAAAACTCCCCCTCAAAAATAAAACCAATTGTAATATTGTCGTCTTTTAAAGTTTTGTAAGGGATGGAGTGTTAAACACACAATTTTGAAAGATTTTGAATTAACATTGAGAAATTCTTGAAAATTTGTGTTTAACTCTTTGAAAAACACATGTTAGAAGACTTCTCTTCTAACTCTAAGGGTAAGTGCACTTATGCGTACACTTTCCTTTTTCTTGAGCATAAAACTTTGAATGTCTTGTAAGAACATGCTCAAGACTGAGAAAATTGATTTTCTTGTTGTTAGGATAATTTATCTTTATAGATAAACTTTCCTTTATTTGAAGTTCGGGTTACATACTGATTTGCACATAAGCCATTATGAGAAAATTAGAAATGACATATTTTAAAACTTTTAAACTCTTTCTCGAACTTCATTTACATAACCATGTCAATATTCATCGACATTTCTAGGTACGTAAATGTTATCGATTCCAAGAGACATGTCGAGAAGATTCTTTTTAGAAATTTTGAATTTTCTGATTTTGTAATTTCTTTCTGAGATTTTATATTGTTGTATTTGGTTTTATATGTTTTATATTTTTGTACTTTGCTTTTCTCAAAAGTATTTACAAGTCAATGTTTGATGAAATATCAAGCAGATTCATTTTCCCGAACCTTCAGTTCTGCTGGAGTCAAACTTCTCATACCAATTCGTCTGACAATATACTTAAACCTATCTTCGGGTAAGACTTTAGTAAACATGTCAGCTAATTGATATTCAGTTTTGACAAAGTACAATTCAATTATACCACGTTCAACCTTTTCCTTGATAAGGTGGTATCGAGTATGGATGTGCTTGGTACGCGAGTGCTGCACGGGGTTGCATGAGATTGTTATGGCTGACTGAGAGTTGTAGTACAAAGGTATTTTGTTGCAATTAAAGCCATAATATTTAAGTTGTTTCCTCATCCACATTACTTAAGCACAATTTGACATCCAACTGACTAACTTATCCCTATGAACTGTATTCCTCCAGACGTGCTTTTGAGAGTATCAATGCATCCAGCATAATCAGCATCTAAAAATACAGTTAGTTCAAAGCCAAAATCTTTTGGATACTAGAGTCCCATATTTACGATACCCTTTAAATATCTAAAGATTCTTTTAACCTCTTTGAGGTGTTTTTCTGTTGGTCTTGCTTGATAACGTGCACAATAACATACTGCTTGTAATAAGTCTGGTCTACTAGATGTGAGATACATGATTGACCCAATCATACTATGGTAGTTTGTTTGGTTAACGGGTTTTCCACACAAGTCTGCATACAATTTAGGTTTAGTAGCCAATAGTGTACCAATGCTATCACATTTATCCATACCATGCCTTTTGAGTATTTTTAAAGCGTACTTGGCCTGGTTGATAAAGATACCTCATAGAGATTGGTGGATCTGAAGTCCTAAAAAGAATTTCATTTCCCCCATTAAGGTCATCTCAAATCTACTGTGCATTATTTTTTTAAACTTTTTAGAATATTTAGGGTTTGTAGACTCGAAAATTATGTCATCTACATAAATTTGCACAAGTAGAATGTCCTCCCCGTATCTTATCATAAATAAAGTAAGGTCAATAGTACCTTTAGTAAAACCTTTGGACATTAGGAAACTTGAGAGTTCATCATACAACGGGAGCTTTAGAGCTTGCTACCTTGATGTGGGGTTGTGGTTGGGTTCAGAACAGACACAATACAGCATGTAGATGTTTGTAGGCAATCCATATAGAGCTTTCCTTAGATGGTAAACTTTTTCTGGATGATCAGGATCAACGAACCCATCTAGTTGAGCAACATAAACCTCCTCTTTTAGTAAGGGGGGGGGGGGAGGGGGGGAAGGGGAGGAGGAAAGGGAGGAGGGAAGGTGGGGGAGAAGGGTGGAGGTAAGGGGGGGGAAGTAAAGATAGGAGGGAGGAAGGGGGGGAGGGGATGGGGGAGGGGAGGAGGGAAGGAGGGGGGGAAAGGGGAGGGTGGGGGGAGGAGGGAGGGGAGGGGGGGAGGGGGGGGGGAAATGGAGGTGAGGTGAGGGTAGGGGGGGGAGAAGGTGGGTAGGGAGAGAGGGGGAGAGAGGGGGGGGGGAGTGAGGGAGGTAAGTGGGGAGGAGGGGGAGGATAGAAGGGTAGGGGGGGAGGTAAGGAGAGGGGAGGGGGAGAGGAGGTAGGGGGGGGGGAGAAGGGAGGGGGGGAGGAGGGGAGTGGGGGGGTTAGAAAGGAGTAGGGGGAGAGAGGGGGGGGGGGGGGAGGGGGGGGAAGAGAGGAGGGAGAGGAGAAAGAAATAGGTGGGGTAGGGGGGGGGGAAGGGGGGGGGGGGGAAGGGAGATAGGGGGGGGGGGTGATAGGGGATGGGGGGGGGGATGGAAGGCGAGGAGGGTTTAGGTGGTGGAGAGGGTGAGGAGGGGGGGAGAAGGGGGGAAGAGTAGGGTGAGGGGAGAATGTAAGAGAGGGGGGTGGGGGAAAATAGGGTGGTGGAAGGTAGATAAGTGGGGGGGAGTAGGGAAGGAGTAGAAGGGGGGGAAGGGAAGAGGGGGGAGGGGAGAGAGGGAGGAGGGATGGGGAGTGGGGTGAAAGGGGGAGGGGGGGGGGGGGGGGGGGGGGGTAGGGGGGAGGGGTATGGAGAGAGAAGAGTAGGAGAGGAAGAGGGGTGAGAGGGGGGGGGGAGGGGAGGGGGGAAGGGGGTGAGAAGGGGAGGGGGGGGGGGGAAGGGGGGGAGGGGGGGTGGGAGGGAAGGGAGAGGGGGGAGAGGAAGAGGGGGGGGGGTACTTACGGTCGGGGGCCGGGGTGCGACACGGGTACGACGGGGGTGTGGTTTTGCCGGCGTGGGTTTCGTTTTTCTGTGTGCGGCTCGGCCTGGTGGCGCGGCTGGCGCGGGCTATTTTTGTTTGTGTTCACTCGTTGTCTGTTTCCTTCTTTTCGTTGTCTTTTGTTTCTTGTTTCTACTGTTACGTTTTTACTTTTTTGTCGTCCTGTGCTGTCGTGTGGGCTTGTGTGACTCGACTCTGCGTCCTCTGTTTCTGTCTTCTTCTTTTTGCGCCTGTCGTGGCTGTTTTACGGGTTTCCGTTGGTCACTTTTTACGTTTTCCTCTTTTTTGTTTCCTTTTAGGCGTGTTTTGTTTTACTTTGTTCTTCTTTGTTACGTTCTTGTGGGTGATCGAGGGTATGGGTGCGTGTTCCGTTCACTGTTTTTTTGTCGGTTTTCCGGGCTAGCTTTCTTTCTTTGTCTTCTTTTTGTTTGACTCTTTCCGTCTTCGTTGTTCGAGTTACTCTCGTATTTTCCTCTTCTCTCCTTTTTTTCTTCTTTCTTTTTCGCCATTGTGACACTTACGCTGTTCTTTTCTAGTGTGTCCTATTTTTTTTCCTTTCTCTTTGCGCTTTACTGTTGCTTGTTCTGTTCTTCCTTGTCTTCCTTTACGGTTTGTCGTTGGGTCTTTACTTATTGTGTTTTAACAAGTATTTCTGTTTTTTTCTTCGTTGCTGATGTTTTGTTGCTGTGCGTTTGTGCTTGTCCCATCTGTTTTTTCTTGCCCACTTTTGTTCCCTCCTTGTTTGCTTGGTTCCTCTGTCTTCTGTTTTTTTATTTTTGTCCTCCTTTCCGTTCCTTCTCTTTATCGTTTGTTTCCTTTTTCTTGGTCCTTGCGCGTTTTTGTTTGCTTCTATTTTTTCCACTTTTTATTATTCTTTCGTCTTGTCTTCTGTCCGCTCTCTTATTTGCCCTGCTGTTTCTTTCCATTTTTCTACTCGTTTTTTCTTCCATCTTTCTGGCTCTCTTCTATTTTTCACTTATTTGTCTCTTTTTTTGTCACCTTGTGTTGTCCTTCTTTTCGTGTTTGTGTCTTCTTTTTTCCTCTTTTCTCTCTTTGTTCTGTTTCCTTCCTCTCCTTTCCTTTTTGCTTTCCTCTTTTTTTGTACTTCCTCTCTTTCTGGTGCCGTCCTCTTTGTTGGTTTTGCCCCCCCCGATTACTTTGGTCCTTGTGTCTTGTCTTGTTTTTTTTCCTTCTAGCTTCTCGTCGTTCTGGTTCTTTCACTTTCTTTCTTTTGTGTCTTTCGTTCTTTGTCCTTTTGTGTTTCTGTCTTTTGCTCCTTTTCTCGCCTTCTGTTTTCGTTCTTTGTTTGTTTTGTTGTTTTTGTGTTTTGTTTCTTGCGTTTCCATACTGGGGTCGTACACTGTCGTTTTCTTTTCGCTGTCTACTTTGTGCTTTTTTTTTTTTTCTGTTGTTCGGGACTTTTGTTTTGTACCTTCGTTGTGTCGTGCTTCTTCTTAACTTTCTTGTTTTTTCTGTGTTTTGGTCTTCGTCCTGTTTTGTTTGCTTCTTTTGTTTTCTTTTTTTTTTTTTTTTTTTTTTTTTCCGTATCCTTTTCTTCTTCGGTCTGTGTGTTCTCTCTTTTTTTTGTCCCTTGTGCTTCCGTGCTTTTTCCTGCTTTTGTCTTGACGTTGTTTCTCTTGTTGCTTTTCTGTTGTCATACTTTGTCTTTAGCGCTTTTTTTTCTTCGTGCTTTTCTTTTGTTTTCTCCTTCTGACGCTTTCTTGTGGTTTTGTGTTCTTCCTGTTGTGTCTTCCTCTTTACTTTCCTGACCTCCTCTCTTTTTCTCGTCTTACTTTGCCCTCCTTGACTTTTACTTCGCCCACTCCTCTTTGCCTCCTTCTTTCTTTTTGTTTGTGCGCTGTTTCTTTTCATGTTTTTCCTCAGTTTTTGTGTCTGTGCCTGTTTTTTCTTCGTTGTTCACTTTCTCCTTCTACTACCGGTTTCTTTTTTTGGTGCTGTTTATTTCCTTTTGTTTTGTTTAATTTTTTTGCTACTTCTCGTGTTTTTACTTGTCTTCTGTTCCTCTTTTCTCGTTTGGTGTGCATAGTCCGCCTCTTTTTTGTGTTCCTGTGCTTCGTTGCTGTTCTCTTTTTCTTCTTTTCTTTACTTTCTTTTCTGTTATCGTTTTTTTTCTCTGTCCTTTCTCTTTTTTGTTCTCTGTTTTTTTCCCCTTCTCTTCGTTTTCCTTGTCTCTTTTTTCACCTTGTTTTTTGTTTCTTTCTGGTGCTTGTCTCTTTCTCCCCGTTTCTCTTTGTCCCTTTTTTTCTACTTTTTCTACTTTGTTTTCTCTATTTGTTTCCTCACTTTTACTTGTAGTCATTGTCTGTGTTGTTTCATCGCCCGCCGTGGTTTTGGTGTCGTGGTGGCGGCCTGACCTTACTTTTTGTTACTCCGCCTTGTTTTGTTTTTTTTTCTGTTTCCTGTGCCTTCCTCTCTCTCTCCGTACGTTCCTCGTGTCGGGGTAACTGTCATGCGTTCTTTTTTTCTCTCTTTGCTTCCTTTTCTTGTTTTGCTGTAGTTTTGTTTTCTTTCTTCTTTTTTCCACGCTTTTTCTTTCGTCTTGTTCTACCTTTTTGTCTTTATTGGTGTTTTACTTTGCTTTCTCTCGTGCCTGTCTGTACTTTTTTCTCTTTATTTTTATTCTTGTTTGTTCTCTTTTTTTTCTCCTCTGTTCCTTTTGCTTTTTTTTTTTTCGGTGGTTCCTGTGCTTTTCTGTTTATTGCTTTCTTCTGCCACGTGCTTGCTGGCTTTTTTTTCACCCGTCTTTTTTTTACTCGCTCTCTTCTCTTCTTTTGCGTTCCCTCATTTTTTTCGTGTCTTTCACCTTCCTTCTTGTTTTTCTTTTCTTTGTTCGGTGTTCTTTTTCTGTCCCTCGTTGTTTTTTCGTTTCTCATTTTTGGCTTTCGTCTTTTTTTTTTTTTTTCTTCCCCCCGTTTCTTCCTCTTTTTTCCTTTTGTCCTTCCGTTTTCTCCTGTCCCCCTTTTTTCTTTCCGTTCTGTTTTCTTCGCCTGCCGTCACGTCCTTGGTCGTGTTGGCCGGTGCTGCGTGCTGTTTTCGTGCTTTTTGCTTTCCGTACTTTTTACTCTGGTTCTGTGTGTCTTGTTTCTGTGGTGCTACCCTCTTTGCCTCTTACTCTTCGCTGTTTTCGTCTACTTTTGTGTTTCCTTTTACTTTCGTTCTTTTCCTTTGTTTCGGTTTTGCTGTTCTTTTTTTGCTTCATTGCTCTTGACCTTCACTTGTCTTGGTTTCGCGCGTGTTGTTTCTGTTTCTGTGCTTGTTTCTTTTCTGCTTGCTCCTTGTTTGCTCTGTGCCTGACGTCTTGTTTTGTCTGACTTTTCTTTGCTTTTGGTTAATTGCGTTTTTTCTTGTTCTTCTTCCTGTTTTCCTTTCCATCTTCTCTTTGTTTTCGTTTCCTCTGACTTTTCTCTCTCTCGTCCGTTGGCTCTTTTTCTTTCACCGCTTTTCGTTTTTTTTCTCTCCTCGTTTACTCTCCTCGGTTTCTTTGTCTTTTACTCTTTACTTCTTCCTTCCTTTTTTTTTTACCTGTTTTCTACTTTTTGTTTTTTTCTTCCTCCTTCTTTTCTTTCCTTCGTTCCTTTTCTCCTTTCTTTCTTTTTCACTTCTATTCCTTCTTTTTCTCTTGTTTTCACTTCTTTTTTTTTTTTTTTTTCTATTTTGTCCTCCCTTTTTTTAGTTTGTTTTCTCTTTGATTTTCCCTTTTTACGTTTTTCTTTCTGCTTTCTTGCTTTATGGTTCTCGCTTTTGCTTTGCTCTTCTGTTTGTCTGTTTTTCCCTCCCCATTCGTTTCTTCGGGTTGTGTACGTTCTTTTTTTTACTTTTTTCTCTTCTTTGTTTTTGTGGGTGTCGTGTTTCCTTCCCTACTTTACTTTCCTCTTTTTTGTTTCTTATTTTCTTTGCGTGCTCCTGTTTGCTTGTTCGGTCGCTGTCTTGCCTTGGCGTGTTCTTTTCCTTCCTTTTGTTTTGTTTTTTATTCTCTTTTTTCTCGTTCTCTCCCTGCTACTTTTTCTCTCTCTTTGTCTTTTCTTTCTCTTTTTTCTTTCTTCTTCTGTTTGTTCTGCGTTTTTGGGTGTCGATGCCTTGCCCTGACCGTCTCGAGCTTCTCCCACTTCGTTTTGTTTTCTTCTGTTCTCTTGTCTCTTTGTTCTCTCTTTCTGTTTTTTTTTTGTCTTTTTTCTTTGTTTGTTACTGCTGTTCTCTCCTTTATTTCTGTTTTCCGTTTACTTTGGTCTCCCTTTTCTTTTTTTCTTGTCCTCCTTTCTGTTCCGGCTCTTCGTGTGTCTTTGTTTGCTTCTTCTTTCTTCCTTTCTTCTTTCCTTTATCTTCTTCTTTCTTTCCTACTTTTTCTCTTCTTTTTGTTTTCTTTTTTTTCTTTTTTCTTTGTTCTTCTTTTTCTCTTTGTGGTCTTTGCCTGTTATGTCCTTTCCTTGCTTTCTTCGCGTTTTTTTTTTTTGTAGGTACTTTTTTTGTGTCTGTTTTTTCTTTTTGTTCCCTCTTCCTACCGTCTCTCGTTTTTCGTTTTTTTTTCTTTCTTTGTGCGCTTTTTTTTTCTTTTTCTCTTTACCTTCTTCCCCCTTTTCTCTGCCTCGTTTGTTTCTGTTTGGGCTTTCTTTCTGCTTGTCGTTTTTTCTCTGTCTTCTGTTCGGTTTTCTCTTTCGTTTTTTTTTCCTCGTTTTCTTGCGTGTTTTTAACTTGTCCTTTCTGTTTTTCCTTGTGCCCGGTGAGTCTCTGTTCTTTGTTGTCTTTCCGAACTTCTTCTTTTTTTTTTTCTCCCTTTTGTGTTTTCCTTGTTTTACTTTCTTCTGCTTACGTTTCCCTCGTCTCTTTTTTTCTTCTTGTGTTTTTTTTTTACTTTCATTTGTTTCTCTTTCTCTCCTTCCTGCCTTCTCTTTTTTGTTACCTTCTTTTTTAGCTCTGCTTGTTCTTACCCTTTTTGTCTCCTTTCGTTGTGACCTTTTCTTTTTTGGTTCGTCCTTCGTTTTTTCTGTTCTGTCACTTTTTTCATCGTTTTCTCTTCTTTTTTCCCTGTTTCGTTTTCGTTGTGCCGTGCCCCCAGCTATGCTGCGCTTTTTTTTTTTTACTTACGTTCTTTTGTTTTTTTTTTGCCCTTCTTTTTTTCCCCTTCTTGCTTTCTGTTCTGTTTTACTTTTTTTTTTTCCTCCCTTTTTGCTTACTTTCCTTTCTTTTATTTTTTCCATGTCGGTGTGTTTTGTGGTGCTGTTCTTTTCTTTCTTCTTTTTCATCTCTGCTTTCACCTCACTCTTTCTTTGCTTTCGGCTTTTCTTTCTTCGTTACTTCTTGCTTGTCTCGTCTTTGCTTATCTAGCTTCTTTTGCCTGTTTTTTCTTCTTTCTTTTTGTTCCTGTTTTTCTTCCGGTTGTTCTTCGTTTCTCTTAGCTTTTTTTTTTTTGTTTTTTTTTCCTTTCTTATTTCTTTGTTTCTCGTTTCTGTTTTTTTCTTTTTCCTTTTTTTTTTCCTCTCTACGTTTTCTGTTTTTACCCTCCCTTTCTTTGTTTCTCTTCCGGTTTTTCGTCTCCCTTCTTTTTTTTTACTTTGTTTGCTCCCCTTGTTATGTTCTTGGGTTCTTGTCCTTGGTGCGGCTTCTCTTTTATTTTTGTCTTTTTTTCGATTCCTTCTCTTTGTTTCTTTTCTATTTTTCTATTTCTCTTCTATCTTGTTTCTTTTTGTCTGTTTTTCTGTCCCTTCGTTTTATCTCGTGCCTTTTTTCTTTGCTTTGCCTCGGGTACTTTTTTTTCTGTACTTTTTCTCTCTTGTTTACTGTTTTTGTCTGTCTTTTTTTTCCTTTTTTCTCTTTCCTCCGCGTCTTCTTCGCTGTTTGCCTCTCTGTCTACTTTTGTTCTGTTTGTGTATTTCTCTTTTTTTTCCTTGTTTTTTCGTTTCTCCCCCCCTCCTGTTTGTTTCGTTTTCCTTTTTCTTACTGTCTGTTTAGTTTCTTTTTCCTTTCCTTGTTCCCCTGTTTTGTTTCTACTAACTTTCTTTCCCTTTTCTGTGTTTTTTTCTTCTTCTTCTGCTCTTGCCCTTTTCTTTTCTGCTTCTCTTTTTTCTTCTTAGCGCTTTTTATTTTCCTGGTCTTTCGCGCCTCTCCTCCCGCTGTCCTTTTTCTTCGCCCGCTTGTCTCTTTTGCTTTTTTTTTGTATTCTTTTCTTTTTTCTTTCGTTCTTCTGTCTTTTTTTTTTTTTCGACTGTTCTTTCTCTCTTTTTCTCTTACCCGTCGTTTTTTGTCGGGCTTTGTACTTCTTACCTCTTTCCCCTCTGTGTTTGGTTTGTGTTTTGCTTTTCGTTTACCTCTTCGTTTAACTTCTGTCTTGCTTTCTTGGTTTACCTCTCTCCCCCTACTTTTTTTTTGTTTGTTCTTTTTTTTTTTACGTCCTTCTACTTTTTCTTGTTCTACTGTTCTTGCTCTTTTTTCTTTTCCTCCTCCTTTGCTCTTTTTTTCTTCACTTTCCTGCTCTTTTTCTTTTTTCTATCTTTTTTTTTCCCTTCTTTTGTTTTCCTTTTTCTCCTTCCCGTCTTTTCTTTTTTTGCCTCTACTTTTTCTGTGTCTCTTCTCTTTGTTGTTACGTACCTTGTTTTTTTTTTTTCTTTCTACTTCTTTTTACCTGTTCCTTTTTCAACTTTTTTCGTCCCTCTGTTTTGCTGTCCTTTTTTTTTCTTTTGGCCTTTGTTTTTCTCGTTTTTCGTCTCTTTTTTTTTTTCGCCTCTTTTCTCTTTTATTCTGGTTTTTTTCTCTTGTCCCTCTTTGCTTCCTTGTTTGGTCCTCGCTTCCTTCTGGCGCTTTTTTCTCTTCTTAACTTTCCTCTTGTGCTTGTCGTCTGCCACTTCTTCTTGCTTCTGTCGTTTTGTTTCTATTTCTTTTTTTTTCTTCTTTTCCTTTTGATTTTTTCTTTCTTCTTTTTTTTCTTCTTTTTTACCTGCTTCTTCCTTACCGCCGTGACTTTGCTTGTTCGGTCTTCTTTTTTCTTTTTCCTGCGTTTTCTCCCTCTTCTCGTTGCCTTATTTTTCTGGTTTTCGTCTGTTCTTGTATTGCTTTGGTCTTTATTCCTGCTTTTATGGTTTCGTGTTTTTCTTTTCTTTTTATCTGTGTCTTTCCTCGTCTCTTGTCTGCTTTTCTTCTTTACTTCTTTTCGCTTTTTTCCTCTCTTTCTTTTGTTCGGCGTTTTTTGGTCGTTTCATTGTCTTTGTTGCGTTTACTTTTCACCGTCCTTTTCTTTTTTGGTCTGTTCGTTTTTCTCTTTTTTTTCTCTACTCTTCCAGCTTTTGTTTCTGTGTATGCCTCACATGTTTTGCTTGTCTTTTTGTCGTTGTCCGTCCTTCCGTGTCCGTGCGGTGTGGGGCTTGCTTTCGTGTGGGACTCTTTTTTGCTTCTCTTCTTTCTTTTTCCTGTCTTTATTCATTTTGTTACTTACTGTTTGTCTGGGTTAGTTTTACTCTCTCTTCCCTGCTTTTCGACGTCTTCTGTGCTTCTTGGTTCGCTTTTTTTACTGCGTTTCTCTTTTCTTTCTTATCCTTTTTTTCTCTTTCCTTGTTTTTTTCTTTTTTCCCTTCGTTTTGTCTTCTGTTTTTCTCTCTTGCTTTTCTCCCCGTTTTCCTCTTTTCTTCTTGACCTCTTTTTCTCTTTTCTGCTTTCTTCTCTTGCTTCTTTCTTCTTTTTCCTTTTTTTTCCCCTTTCCCTCCTCCTTTTTTTTCTTTTTTGTGTCTTCTCTTTTTTTTTTGTTTTCTTGTCGCTTAGCTTTTCTCCTTTGGCTTGTTTTTTGGCTCCTGTGTTTTTTTCTTTTTACTCGTTAGTATTACTTTCCTTCTGCTTCCTTACTTGCCCTCTTTTTCGCTTCTTTTTGCTTTTTTCCTGCCTTGTCATGTGCGTTCGTCCTGGTGGGTTTCTTCTGTTTTCTCTTATTTCCTTTTTTCCCCTTTTTCCCTTTTGTTTCTTTTTCTTGTTTTCTTGTGCCCTTCTTTCTGCTTTTTTTTCTGGTTTCTGTATTTTCGTTTCTTTTTTTCTCCTCTGCGTTCGCGTGCGTTGTCTTTCCGGCTGTGAGTGATGTGTTTGTTGCCCTTTCGTTGTCTGTATCTTCGTAGTCTTCTTCTCTTTTTTGCCGTCCTCACGCGTTCCGCTTTTTTGTGTTCTGTTGTCTCTCGGCTCGGGCGCCCGTCGTTGTTCGGGTTTTCTTCCTCTTCTTCTTCCCTTGTTTTTCTATCTTTTATTTTTTCTTCCTCTCTTTTTGTTTTTCCGTCTCTTTTACTTGTTGTTCGCCCGTCTTTCGTGCGGGCTGGGTGTTTCTTTCTGGTTCTCTGTTGTTTTTTGCGTCTTCTCTTTTCTTTACTTGTCGCTTTGTGGTCCCTTGTTTTTCTTCCTTTTCTTTTCTTTCAGTTCTGTTTTTTCGCCCTTTCCTTCGACACACCCCACCCACCTGCCTTGTTTGGCTTTTTTCCTTTTCTTTGCTTTTACTTTCTCTTTTTTTTGTCTTTTTTTCTCTTACTTGTTTTCTTCTTTTCTTTTACTTTTATCTCTTTGCTGGTTTTTTCCCATACTTTTCTTCTTTTTGCCCTATTGCGTTTTTTTTTTTCTCTTCCTTCGTTTTCGTTTTTTTTGCTTTGTTTTACCCCCTTCTTTCCTTTGGGCCTCCCTTTCTCTTTTTTTCCCTTTTGTTGTTCTGGTATCTTTTTTCTGTGCCCCCCCCACACCACCTCCCCCCCTCCCCACCCCGTTTTTACTTTTTTTCTCTTTCTTTCTTCTCTCTGTCCCTTTGTGTTTTTGGTGCCGTTGCTTTTTGTTCTCTTTTTTCCGTCTTTTGTTCCGTTGTGTTCTTCCTTGTTCTTTTGTTATTGTGTTTTTTTTTCGTTTTTCCTTTATTGTTCTCGTCTCCTTTTGTCTTTTCTCGTTTAAACTTCTGCCTTATTTGCTTTTTCTTTTTGCTTTTTTATTTCCTCTGATCTGGTTTTCGCCTTTTTCCGTTCGTTCTCTTGGTCTGTTTTTTTTTCTTCTGGTGTTTTTTTTTCTCTTCTTTTTGTTTTGTCTTCTCCTCTTCTCCCTCTTTCTTTTCTTTTTTCTCTTGTTTTTTTTTCCTTTTGCCCTTTGTTCCTGCTTCTCCTACATTTGTCGTTTCTCCACTGTCTTTTTTTCTTCTTTTGTATTGTTCATGTTCTTTGCGTTCATCTTAACTCCTTCTTATCTTGTTTCTTCCTTGCCCCCCGTGTCTTCTGTTCTTTTCTCTCTATCCTCTTACCCTTGTGCTTTTCTTCTTTTTTTATGTTCTCTGCTTCTCCGTCGCTAGTTGTCGGGTCTTTTGTGTCTGGTATATTGTCTTGTTGTCCTTTTTACTTTCCGTCCTCTTTTACTCTTGCTTTTTGGGTGGCCTTTTGGCTCCCTCTTTTGTTTCTTTTTCTTTATCTTTTTCTTTCTTTTTTATTTGCTTGTCTCATTTTTCTGCACGTGGCTTGTTTTGTTTTCTTTTTCTCTCTCCCTTTTTGCTCTTGTTTGCCTCTACGTTTTTCTTTTTACTTTCCACTCTCTCTCTTCTCCTTTACTTCGCTTTTTTTTTTCTGCTTCTTGTTTCCCCCCTGTGGTGTTGTTCTTGTCCTTTTCTTCTTTTTCCCTCTCTTTCGTTGTCCCTTGTACTCTTTTTCTCGTCTTTCGCTGTGGTGTTGTGGTCTGTGTTTTATTTTTCACTCTGTTTTTTTGTTCTCTCTGTTTTTTTTTTCCTTTTGCCTTCTACTTCGTGGTGTCTTTTGATTTTCCTTTGGTTTCTTCTCGTTCTGCTGTCTGACGTGGCGATATCCTTCCCTCGTTGTCTTTTTTCTTTTTGCGGTCCTGGTTTTGGGTCTTTTCGTGGTGTTTGTGTGTTGGGTTACTCGGTGTCAGGTCTTGGTCGTGCTGTGTGTCATTCCGTTTCCCGTTTCTTTGTCTTGTCCCTGTCCTCTTGTGCGTGTTTTCTTCTTCTCTTCGTTCCGGCCGTTTTTGTGTGGTTGTTCGTCGATGCGCCTTGTCTACTTTTTCTTTTTTTCCCTCCTTTTTTGTTTTCTTGTTCTTGTGTTTCTCTTCCATCCTGTTCTTCGTCTCCTGTTACTGCGTTTCCTCTGTTTTCATCTTTGTTTTTGTTTGGTGTTGCTTCTCGTTTTGTGGTTCTTCGTTCTTTGTCTGTTTCCCCTGGTTCTTTGCTGTGCTGCTTTTGTGTTTCGTTGTCTTGTCCCCGTCTCGTTCTTTTTGTCCCTCCTCTGTTGTACCTGCTGTGTTTTTTCACTTTTTACTCTTCCTTTCTTTTTGCTCTTGATTTTTTTCTTTTCTTTTCTTCTGTCTTGTCCACCACGCCAGGCTTGCCTCTTCTTTCCTTCCCTTCCGTTCAGTTTCTTCCTCTGTGGGCTCTCTTTTCTTCCACCTCTCTTCTTTTTCGATCTCTTCTTTGGTTTTTTTGCTTCTTTTGTTCTGGTCTTGTCTGCCCTATTTATCGTTTTCTATGTTTGTGGCTCTCTCTTCGGTTTTTACTCTTTTCTTTTCTTCTTCGTCTCTCGTCATTTGTTTCTTGTTTTCTCTTTCTTCCACCCCCCCCCCCGTTCTTTTTTGTGTTTGTATTTTCTGTTTCTCTTCTTTGTGTTGTTTTCTTTTTTTCCGGTTTGTTTCTTCTAACTTTTGTACGTAGTGGGGTTGTGTGTCCGGTTGTTGTTGTTTTCTTTTCTCGTTCTGCTGTCCTTCGCTCCTTTTTTTTTCCCTTTCCTTCTTTCTTCTTTCTTTCTTTGTCCTTTTTGTTTCTTCTTCTTCTCTTCTCCGCCCGCTTGTTTTCTGTCTACCTTTTGTTGTTCACTCTTTGTTCTCACTGGTTCGTGTGTCTTTCTTTTCTGTGACTTTCATTTGTTCTTGTTCCGTCTGTGGTGTTTTTGCCGTCCTGTTTTTTTGTTCCCTTTGTGTTTTTTTCTTTCTTCCTTTTTTTTTTCTTTCTATTCGTTTCCTCTGTTTTTTTTCGCTTTTTCATTGTCCTCGTCCCCTTCCTTCTCTTCCTCCCCCTTGTTTTTGTCTTTTTCTTCTTTTCGTCTTTCTACTCTTTTGTCTGCTTTGTTCCCTCTTTCCTTTTTCACCGTTTGTTCCTCCTTTATTCTTCTTTTCCCTTTTCTACGCTGTCATCGCGTTTTTTTTAACTTATCTGTTGCTTTCTTTTTCTGTTTTTCTCTGTTCCTTTTTTCTTCTTTTGACTTCTCTTTTTCTTTTTTACTTCGTTCCTATCGCCCCCCCCAGGTTTTGTATCACTGCTTGTTCTTCTGTGCGCTGTTTGTGTTTTGTCCCCCCCCTTATTCTTGCTTTTCCTTCTTGTTTTGTTTCCCTGGGTTTTTTTTTTCGTACTTTCTCTACTTTTTTCTGCCTTTGCGCTGTTCTGCCCTTGTTTCTTGCTTGTTTTTTACTCTTGGTTGCGCTCTCTTTCGGGCTGTTTGCCTCGTGCTCGTTTGCCTTGTGTTTCCGACTGTTTCGTTTACTGCGTTACTCTTGTTCTTTCTTTTGTTTTTCCGTGGTTTCTCTTCTTTTTTCTCTCTTTCGGTCTTGTGCTAGGTTTTGTTTTTTTCTTGATTTGGTACAGCGTGCGAGTTTTGTTGTCGTTTGGTTCGTGCGTTGGGTGGCGCTCCGTGACGGTTTTCTCTTTTCTTGTTTGGTTTCTCTTTTCTTTGTCTTCCGTTTCTCTTGTGCTTATTCTTTTTTTCTCGTCTTTTTCGTAGCTGCTCGCGGTTTGTTTTGTGCCGCCTTTTTCTCCTTTACCTTTTCTTCTCTTTTCTCATCCTTTCTTCGTCTCCTTTTGTTCTCCTCTACTCTTTTTTTTTGGTTGTTCCCATTTTACTGTTTTTTTTTGTCTGTGCGCTTTCTCTCATTCACTCCTGTTTTCCTGCCGTGTTGTGCGGCGTGTCCGTGTTTCTCTCTTTTGCCTTTTGTCTTTCTTTGTTATTTGCTCTTTCTGATCTTCTTTATTTTTTTTTTTATTTTTTTTGCCTTTGGTTTCACTCTTGTTGTTCTTTTTCCCTCGTTTCGTTTTTTTTTTGCCTTTTCTTTTGTTCTACTTTTCTTGCTTCGGCCTGTTCTCTTTTACTTTCCTCCGGTTGTTCTTTCTTTCTCCTTTTTCCACCTCCTTGCTTTTCTTTTTCCTCGCTCGTCTGTCTTCTCTTTACGTCACCTGTCTCTCTTTGCTCTTCTTTTATCTCCTTTTTCTTGTCTGTGCTGCTTTCTTATCCCTTATTGGTCCCATCTGTTTTCCCCGTTTCCTTTGTCGTTGTTTGCCTTCTCGTTTCTTTACTCGTTTCTCCTTTTTTCTTACTGACTCTGTCGCTCTTTTCTTTCCTTTTTTTTCCTCCCTTTGTGTTTGTGCACTTTTTTTCCGTTTCTCTCTTTACTTGTTATTCTTCTTTTGTCTCTTTTTTTTCTTTTTGTTTTCTTGGTTCTCTAGTGTGCGCTTCGTTTCTCCTCTGTTGTTCTTTGGCTTCTGTTTTTCTATTCTTTCTCTAACCTTCGTGGTTCTCTCTTCTATTCTTCTTCTTTCTCTCTGTTATTCTTCTTTGTCTTGTTACTGTTTTTTTTTTTTACTCTTCTTTCTCTGCTCTCTCTCTTGTTTCTCGGTGCTCTTCTTTTCTTTCTTCTTTCCCGTTGTCCCCCTTTTCGTCTCCATGTTTTTTTCCGTGATTTGTGTTCTTTCTTGTTTCTCGTTTTGCTTTTTCTGTGTCTCTCCTTGTTCTTTTTTTTTACTGTTTCTCGTCTTTTTATTTTCCTTCCTCTTCTGTTCCTTTTTGTCTTCTTCTGTCACTTTTTTTGTCTGTTTCTCCTTCTCACTTGGTTGCGTTGCTTTTGTTGCCTTGACTTTTTGGTTTCCCTCTTTTCTTTACTCCTTTTCCGTTGGTTGTTTCCTCATTCCCTATATTACCTTTTTGTTGTTTTTTGCTTTTTCGGGGTCGGCTTTTGTTTTCTCTTCTTTACCTCTCAGCTCTCTTTCTTCGTTTTGTCTCTTCTTTTTTTACCCTTTCTTTCTTCCTTTCCTTCTGTTTTCCTTTTTACTCTGTTGGTTGACCTCTTGCCCCTTTTGTCCTACTTTTTTTTTCTCTTCTTGCTTTTCTTGTTTTGGTCTTGTTTTGCCCAGCCCCCCCCCCTCCCCACTTTTTACCACCCCCCCCCCCCCCCTCTCTTTTCTTTTTACTTTGTTTCCTTTTCGGGTCTACTTTTTCCTTCTTCTCTTGCCCCTTTTCTCTCTTGGAACCTTACTTTCCCTCCTGTCTGTTCTTTTTCTTGTCTTAGTCTTTTTCTCTTCTTTCTTGTCCTTTTTTTTTTCCTTTCTTTGGTTGTCTACTTTGGTAACTGTTCTTCTTGTCTTTTACTCCTTTGTGCCTTTATATTTTCTTCTGCTGTTCTTTTTACCTCTTTCTTCTTACTTCTTTTGTCTCCTCGTCTTCCCTTTTTTCTTACGTTCGTTCTTCTCGCTTCTGTGACTCTTTTACTTTTCTTTTTTCGTTCCTTTTTTTTTTCCTTTTTCTTTTCTTTCCTTTTTTCTTTTTTTTTTCTTTTTTCTCTTTTTTTTTCTTCATTACTTTTGTTTTTCCTTTTCCTATCTCTGTCTTTTTATTCTTTTTCTTGTTTTGTTTCTTGCTCACTTGTTTTTGATTGTCTTTATTTTGTTTTTTCATCTCTGTCCTTTCTTCCACTTCTTTCTCCATTTTCTTTACTTTTCTGTACTCTCGCCTGCTTTCGACTTTCTCTTTTTCTCTTACTCTTCTTTTTTTTTTTCTTTGTGTTACATTTTTTCCGGTTTTGTCCGACTTTCCCTTCCCTTCTTCTTTTCCCTTAGTCTCCTTTTGTTTCTCGTTCCCTTTGTCGTCTTTCTTCCTTTCCTGTGTGCTGCATCCTTTTTCTTTTTTTTGCTTTTCTACTGCACCTCTCCTTGCTTCTTGCTTTGTTTGTCGTCTTTTTTTCCTCTTTTGTTTTTTCGTCTACTTTGCTGTCCTGTTCTTTTCTGTTTCTTTTTGTTTTACTTTCTCTTTCCTTTTTTTTCTTGCTCTTTCCGTTACGTTCTGACTTTCTTTTATTCCTTGTTTGTGTCCTTTTTTTTCTTCTTTGCTTTTTTCTTTCTCCTCTCTGCTTGTCCTTCTCCTGGACGTTCCCATCTTTTACTCTCTGTTTTTCTGTTCTTTTTCTTTATTTTTTTTTCTAGACGTTTCCTTTTGTCGCTTTTCTTTTTTCTGTTCCTTCTTACTTGTCCTTTTTTCTTTGTGTTTTTTTGCCGTCCCGTTTACTTTCCTTCGTTCTTGCTCCGCCTTTGTGTTTCATCTGTTTCTTCTCTTCCTTTTTTTTGCTCGCTTTTTTACCTTGCGTTCGTCTTTTTCTCTCTTTTTCGCTCCTCTCTTTTCCTTGCTTTTTCTTTTCTGTTTCTCTCCATTTCTTCCCTTTTTTTTTAGGTTTTTTTGTTACTTCCTTTCGCTTGTGCCTTTCTCACGCTTCGTCTTTCTCGCTTCCGTCTCTCACTTTTTTTGTGTTTTTCTCTTTGTGTCTCGCTGGTTTCTTGGCTGGGGGTGTCCTTTCCTTCTCTCCCTTCTTTGCTATTTTGGCCCTTTCTCTCTTTCTCTGCTTTCTCCGCTTTCGTGTTTCGTTTTGTCTGCCTTTCTATTTTGTTCTCTCGTTTGTCTTTTTGCTTTTTTCTTTACTTCGTTTCTCCTTTCCTTTTCCCCTTTCTTTTCTTTTTCGTTTCTTCGTTTCCCCCGTTCTTCTTTTTTCTGTTGTAATTTCTTTTTCCTGCTTTCCTCTCCTTTCCAGCTTTTTTTTGTTCCTTTTCTTCTCTGTTACCTGTCTTCTTCGTTTTCCTTCTTTTTATTGTTCGCTTTGCTACTCTCTTTCTCGGTCCTTTTTTGCTCTATCTCCTCTGACCGGTTCTTTCTTTCTCGGCTTTTTCTGTTTTTCTTTCTTCTTTTTGCTTTTTTGTGTTTTTTTTTTTTTTTGTTCTCGTTATTCTCCTCCTGTTCCTTTTTTCTTTTCGTTTTTTCTTTTTTTGCCTTTTTTTGTTCTCCTTTTTTACTTGGTCGTTATCCCTTTTTCTTTCTTTCTCTGTTTCTTTCGTTGTTTCTACTTGTCTTTTTTCGCTTGCTTTTACTCTCACTTCTTTTCCGTCCTCCTTTTCCTTCTTCGGCTTTTTCTCTTGTTTTTTCGTTTGTCACCCCCTTCACCGTTCCTTTCGTTAGTCTGTTGCGCCTCGTCTTTCTCTTGCTTTTTCTGTGTTTTTTTCTACGGCTACCTTTTTATAGGTTTTTTTTTTCCATTTTTTCTTCCGCTTTTCTCTGTTTTGCCGCCTTTTCTGTTTGTTACTTTGTTGTTTGCTGCCGGGTTTTTTTCCCCCCCCCTGTTCTTTACTTTACTTTGTTTTCTCTACTCATTGGTCTCTTTTTTTTCTCGTTTTTTTTTTCCGGTTTTTTCTCTGTCTTCTCTCTTTTGTGCCGTTCTTGTTCCGGCTTTGTTTCTTCTTTTCCTTTTTTTGTCGCTTTGTTGTTCTTGTGTGTCTCCCTTCTCTCTTTCGTGTAGCCTACCTCTCTTTTAGCTTCTTCTTTGTTTTAACTTTTTCTCTTTCTTTTTTTTCTTCTCTTGCCTCTTTTTTTTGTTTACTCTTGTTGTTTCGTCGTCTTCTTTTGGCTCTTGTTTTTTTTTTTCTTCTCTCTCTTCCTTTTCTTCTCGTGTTTTTCTTCTTTGTGTTTCTTTTCTTTCTGTCTGTTTGTCTGCTCTTCACCCCTTTCTTCTCGTTTTTTCTGTTTTTTTTTTTTACTTTTTCCTTGCCATGTTCTCTTGGGGCGCTATTCTCCTCGTTTCCTCTTTTTGTTCTGTCGGCCTGCCGGGTTGACACCTGGTTTGCGGTTGCGTTTTTGCGCCTTTCTGCGCGTTTGTCGTCCGTACTATCCTTTGGGTTTTTTTTTTTCTGCGGGGTCTGGTTGGCTTACTTGTCGGCCTGCTTTTCTTTGGTATCGTTTGTGTTCTCCTTCTTGGTTACTCGTTTTTTTTCCTTTTTCGTCTCCGTTTTCTTGTTGTGCTTTTGTTTTGTTTCGGTGCCCCTTGTTTGGTTTTTTGTGTGGCCTCTGGACTGTTGGTTGGTACCTTTTCCGCGCGTTTTTTTCTGTCTATTGCGCCTCCTTTTTGTTTTTCGCGTCTGGTGACTTTTTTGCTTTTCTTTTTCTTGTCTGTCCTTCTCCGTTTCTCTTTTTCCTTTTCACTTGTTTTTTTTTTCCTATTCGCCACCCCCTCTTCGCTTTTTCCTTCTGCCGTGTGCGCTCGTGTGTAGTGTTTGGGTTCGTCTCTCGACTTTTCTGTAGTGCTCGTTTGTCCCACACCGGTCGCTATAGCCTTTTGTGGTGTCTCTCGTGGGTCCGTTCGTCTTCCGTTCTGTTTCCTTCTGCTGTTTTTTTTTCGTCTACTTTCCTGTCTGGCTTTGCTTACGGGGTTTGCGTCCGCCTGTTGCTTCCCATCTCGTTTTGTCTCTCTTTCTGGTGCTGTTGCCTGGCTGTCTTGCTTCCTTCCCGCCCCCCCTTTTTGTTCGGTGTGTCTCCTCCTTTCTTTACGTTCTGCCTGTCCTTCTGCCCCGTTGCGCCCCCCCCCCCCGCTCCGCGTCTTCCTCTTGTTTCTTATTTTGTCGCCCTTTTTGTTTGCTTTGTTCCTGTGTCTCTTACTTGTCTTTTCCCTTGTGTGTGGTGTGTTGTTTGTCTGTGCGTCGGGTGTCCTTTCTACCTACTCTCTTTTGTCTTGTCGATCTGTTTTTCCTTTTTTTTCTGGTCTTGCTGTCGTCTGATGCACTGTTCCTCTTTTTTCCTCGGTTTTTTGTTTTTCGGGGCGTCCATATTTTTGCCTTCCTTTGCCTTACTACCTCAGTGTTTTGCTGTCGTCTCCTTCCTCTTTTTCTGTTTTTTATTTTCCTCTCCCTCCCTTGTCTTTTCTTTTTTACGTACCTTTTTGTTTCTCTGTGTTTGCTCGCTCGTCTTTTGTGGCCCTTACTCTGCTGTGTTTGTTCACTACCTTTCTTTCCTCTTGTCTTGTTGGTTCTCGCTTTTACTCTTCTTCTTGTGTCTTCCTGTGGCGCGTTTTTTTTTCACTCTTTTTGCCTGTTTCCTTTTTCTCTTTCTCACTTTCTTCTTCTTCCTGCACTCTTTTTTTCTCTATTCTCCGTTATCTTCTTTTTCTTACTTTGTTTGGTTCCTTTCTGTTTTCCTGTTTTCTCTTTTGTTTCTTGTTTCCGTTTTCCTTCCTCTTTTTTTCTTTCCCGTTTTGTCCTTCCGTGCTCTTCCGCACTGCGTTCTCCTTCCTTTGTCCGCTTAGTCTTGCTTTTTTTATTCTTTTCTTTCTTCTTCATTCTCGTTCTATTTTTCCTTCTTTTCTTACGGCTCTCTTTCTTGGTCTCCGCCTTTCTTTGCCTCCTCTCCTCTTCGCCTTTCGTATTTTTCCTTTTTTTTCTTTTTTTTACTGTCTCTTGCTTTTCCTCGTATTTCTCTTTTTCTCTCTTCCTTGCTGTTTCATTTGTCTTACCTCTGTCCCTTGTTTTTCTTCTCTCTTCTTTCTGGTTTTTTCTTCTCTTGTTTCTTTTTTTTTTCTGTTTTACTGACTTTTTGCTTTTTTTGTACCTTTCTATCTCTTCCCTTTCCTTTCTTCTACCTCCTTTTCTGCCTCTCTGTTTTTTTGTTCTATTTTTTTCTTTTCCTTTTCTTCTCTTTGCATTTTTTGTTTTTACTTTCTACCTCCTTTTTCTCTTTCGTTCTTTTCCTTTTTTCTTCTTTTTTCTTTTTTTCTTTTCTCCTTTTTTTTTTTGGCCTTTTTCCTGTTCTTGTCTTTTGTGCTGCTCTTTTTTGTCCTTATCTTGTTCTTCTTCTTCTTTCGTCTGCGCTTTCCTCCTGTCTTTTTTTTTTTTCTTTGTTTTTTCTTCTCTTTCTTTCTACGGTTTTCTTTGTCCCCTCGTTTCGCTCTCTTTCTCTTCTTTTTCTTTTACCCTTTACTTCTGCTCTCGTTCATTTTCTTTTTTTCTTTTTCTTCGGTCCTTCTTGTCGTCTTTTTTCGTGCGTCCTCAGTTCTCTTTTGTTCTTTATTTTACTTTCTCTTCTTACCGTGTTGTTCTTGTTCTCGTTTTCTTGTTCTCCTTCTCTTCCTTTTTGTTTTTTTTCTTCCCCTTTAGTTTTCGCCCGTTGTTACGGGTCGTCGTTTGTTTCGTTTCTCCCTGCCTGTCGTCGTTTCTTTTCTGTTACTGCTTCGATCATCTTCTTGTTTCTTTTTTCGTCTCTTTTTTGTTCTCCTCTTTTTTTTCTCCTTTCCTTTTTTTTCCTTTCTCTTTCTTCTCGTTTTTTTCTGTTTTTTGTTTTCTTTTTTCTTCTCGGTGTATCTTTTCTTCTCTTTTTCGTTCTTTCTCTTTTCTTTTTTCCTTCCCGTTTTTCTTCTTGTCGCCTCTTTTTCTTTTTTCTTCTTCTTGGCTTGTTTGTCCTTTTTTTTTCCTTGTTCTTTTCTTTTTTTTTGTCTTTTTTTCTGGCTTCTTTTTGCTATCTTTTTTTTGTTCTTTTCCCGTTCTCTTTTTTTTTTTTTCCTCTTTTGTTTTATCCTTTTTTCTTTTTTTCTTTTCTCTTTTTCCCCTCTCTTTTCTTTTCATTTTTCTTTTCTTTTTTCACTGTTTTCTATTTTTATTTTTTTGTCCATTTTTCTCCTTTTTTTTCTTTTTTTTTTTCTTGTCTTTTTTTTTTTCTGTCCCTACTTTCTTCCTCTGGTTTTACTCTTGTTTTGTGTTTTTTTTCTCTTATTTTCGTGTCTTTTATTTTCTTTTCCCTTTCCGTCGTCTTTTTTTTTCCTCTACCTTTTCCTTCGCTTTGTTTTCTTGTTTTCTTCTTTGTTTTACTGTCTATGTCTTCTTTTTCTCTGTCTTTTCTTCTCACCGTTCCCACTCCTTTCACTTCCTCTCCGTTTTCCGGCTTTTTGTGTCTCCTCCTTCTTTTTTTCTCTCTGTCTCCTTCATTTTGTCCATAACTTTTTGTTTCTGTCTTCTTGTTCTTCTGCTGTTTCTTTACCCTTTTTCTTTTTCCCCGCTTTTCCGTTGCCGCTATGATGGTTTGCTTTCTCTTTTTCCTCTCTCGTTTCTCGTCTCCTTGTCCCTCTTCTTCTTCTTTTTGCTTTTTTTTCTTTGTTCTTTTCACTCTCTGTTTTCACCTTTCTTTTTCTTCCTCCTCTGCTCTCTGTCCTTTTGTTCTTTTCTTTTGCTGGCTTTTCCTTTTTCTTTTTTTTTGCTTTTTTTTCCTGTTCTACTTTCCTTTTTTGACTTTTCTTTCTCTGTTTTTTCCTTTTGTTTACGCTTCCCTCTGTTTCTGCTTGTCTTTTTCCCTTTAACCCCTTTCATTCCTCTTTCCCTTTTTCCTTTTGTGTCTTTTCTTTGTTGCCTCTTGTTTCTATCTTTCCTTTGTTTTTCTGTTTTACGTGTTCTTTACCCCTTTTTTCCTCTTCTCTTTTCTTTTATTTTCTTGCTTTGCTCCTTGTGTTCGTTCTCTGTGTCTCGTCTCGTGTCGTGTGCTCTCCTCTTCTTTGCTTGTTCCTTTCTTGCTCGTCTTTTTTTTTGCCTTTGTCGCTTTGGGTATTCCCTGCTTTTTTCTTCGTTCTTCTTTATGTCTTTTCCCTAGGCCCTTTTTGTTTTTATTTTCATTCTTGTTCTCACCCCTTCTTTTTTCCTTTCTCTTCTTTTCTCGTTTTCTTCTGTTTTTTTTTTTTACCCTTCGCCACGTGTCTCTTGTTCTATACCTTGCTCTCCCTTTGGTGTGTGTTGTCCTTTTCTATTTTTTTCCCCCCTCAGTCTCTTTTGTTTGGTGTTTTTTATCTTTTTTTTCTTTTGTTTTATTCATTCTTCTTTCTTGTTTTTTTTACCTTCTTCTTGTTTTGTTTTTGTTTCGTGACTTTACTCGTTGTCCCTTTTTTTATCTTTTTGTCTCTTATTTTTTTCTTGCTACTGCGACTGTGGTGTGTCGGTGCTTCTCCTTCTTTTTCCTTGTTGGTTCTGTCCTCTTCTCGTTGTTCTTCTGCTGTTTTTCCTTTCTTTTCCTGCCTCCTTCTTCTGTTTTTCTTTTCGCTTTTTTGTCTTTTTCTTCTGGTTTTTTTGACTTTTCGTTTTTTCCCTACCTTTTTTCTTTGTGTCCTACCTCCTCGTTTTTCCCTGTTTTCTTTCCTTCTCGCTTCTATTTCTTTTCTCTCTCTGTTTTTCTCTTACTCTTCTCTTTTTTATTTTCTCTCTTTCCTTGTAACTCTATTCTTCTTACTTTTTTTTTTTGTCTCTGATTTCCCTTTCCCTTTGGTTTCTGTTGTTTATCTTCATTCTTGTTTTTTTCTTTTTTTTTCTTTTTTTCTTCTTTTCATTCCCTATTCTCCTCTTGTCTTCCCTTTTTCCATTATTTTCTTTCTTGCTTTTTTTTTTTCCTTTTCGGTTTTTTTTTCCTTTTCTTTTGACCCTCTTTCTTTGTGGTGGTGATTTCTCTGTCTTCTTTGTCTTTTGCTTTTTTGTGTTTCTTCTTTTTGTGTTTCGGTTTACTCGTGTTGCGTATGCCTTGTCTTTTATCTCCCTTCTTGCGTTCTTGCTTCTTGTGACTTTCTGGTGTGTCTCCTTCCGTTTCACTCGTTTTCTTTTTTCTTGTCATTCTTTTCGTTACTTCTCTCTTCCTTTTTCTCCGGTCTTTTTTTTTTTTCTCGTGTTCTTTTTTTTCTTCTCTCCTGCCTCTCCTGGTTTGTTTTGTTTTGCTTTACTCTCTACTTCCTTTTTTTTTCCTTACTTGTCTCTTTCCTTGTGTCTTTTTTATTACCTGCTTTCTTTCTGCCTATCTTTTTTGTACTTGTTTTTTCCTCACTCTTGTTTCTCTTTTGTTTCCTTTTTTTTTCATTTTATTTGTCTTTTTCTTTTTTTTGGTTTATCGTTTGGTTTTCTTGTTTCTTTTTTTTGTCCCTTTTTTTTTTCCTCTCCCCTCTCTTTTTTTATTCTTTTCGCCTCCTCTTCTTTTCCTGGTTTGTGTCTCCCATCTTACTTTTCGTTGTTTTTTTCCTTTTCTTTTTTCTTTTTTGGCCTTTTTTACTTGTTGTCCTTTTGCTTGTTTGTTCGTTCTTCTCTTTTTGTTTTTTTTCTTTTTTTTTCATTGCTCTTCCTTTTCTCTTGTTTTGTGTTTTTCGTTTTCTTTTTTTGCTCTGCTCCTTTGTCCTGTTTACTTTCTTTTTTTCTTCGATTCTTCTTTTCAGTTTTTTGCCTTTTTCTTGATTTTCTGTTTGTCCTCCCTGTCCTTCTTGGTCTCTTTTTTCGTTTTGCTGTTTCTTGCCCTCTGATTAGTTTTTTCGCTTTTTTCTCTTCTGTCTTTTTTTTTTTTCCCCGGCATGCTTTTGTTTTTGCTTTCTTTCTTTTTTTTCTTTCCTCGCTTTCTCCTCCCTCTTCTTTCTCCTGTTCTCTTATTTGATCTCGTTTGTTCCTTCCCGTGTGTCGCTGTTTCTGTCTTCTTTCTTTTCTTTTTTTTCCCCCTTTCCTCTTTTTCTTTGTCCTCTGCCTTTTTTGTTTTCCTCTCTCTATCTCTTTCTCTCTGTGCTTCTTTTCAACTGCTTTTTTTTCTCTTCTTTCCTCCGGTCTCTTTTTTCTACTCTATTCTTTTTCCTTTTTTCTCTTTCTATTCCTTTTTTTTTTTCTTGTTTCTTCTTGTGTCTTCTTTTTCTCCCTTTGTTTTTTTGTCTTCTCCTTCCTTTTTTTGTTTTTTTGCCCCTTCTCTCTTTCCTTCCTCTTT
This sequence comes from Tanacetum coccineum, assembly GCA_026074375.1. Taxonomy (NCBI): domain Eukaryota; kingdom Viridiplantae; phylum Streptophyta; class Magnoliopsida; order Asterales; family Asteraceae; genus Tanacetum; species Tanacetum coccineum. The sequence goes on along the minus strand of BQNB010001536.1, from coordinate 85,043 downwards.
TTCTTTTTTTTGTATTTTTGTTGTTTCCCTTTTTTCGTGCTCCACTTTGCACTCTCGTTTTTTACTTCTCATTTCTTTTCTCTTGTTCTTTCTGACTTGTTTCCTTTTTTTGTTCGTTTTGCTTATCTTTTTCGTGTTTCTGCCTTTCTTTTACTTAACTTCACCTTTTTAGCGTTTCTTTTTTGTTCTCTTCTTTTTTCTGTTCCCTTCTCTTGTCTCGCTCTGTACTCTCTGTTCACCACTCTCTCTTCGTTCTTTTGTCTCGGCCTTTCTCTTTCGCCATTCTAAGGCTTTTTGGCTTCTTTACGTGTTATTCCTGTCTTCTTTTTCTCTTTTTTCCTTGTTTTCCTCTCAATACTTTCTTCCTCTTCTTTTCTTCCTTCTTTTTTTCGTGCCTCTGTTTGGCCTGCCTTCTCGTTTTTTTACTTCTTCTTTCCTTCTTCTTGTTCCTTTTCTCTTACCTTTTTTTGTTTTCTTTCCCCCCTTTTTTCTTGTTTTTTTTTTCCACTGACTTTCCTTTATCCTTTTTTACTTTATTTTTTTCTTTCTTTTTCTTCTTTCTCTTTCCCTTTGTTTTCGTCTTTTTCTGGTCTTTTCTTCTTTGTTTCTTTTCGGTTTTTTTTCTCGGTTTTGTTTTGTTTTCTTTTTTGTTTTCCTTGCTGTTTCTTTTTTTTCCTTTGTTTTCTTCTTTTTTTACTTCTTTACTCTTTTGTCTCCTCCTCTTCTCCACCTCTCTCTACTTTATTTTTTCTTTTCTCGCTTTTTTCTTTTGCTTCTTGTTTCCTCTCTTTTTTTTTTCTTTTTTTTACTGTCCTTTTCCTTTTCTTTTTTTCTTGCTTTTCGTCTTACTTTCTTTGTTCTTCTTTTTTTTTTTTCTCTTTCTTTTCTTTCTACCTTTGCCTTATTTCTTTCCTTTGTTTCGCTTCTCTTTTTTGTACCTTCGGGTTTTTTTCCTTCATCCGTCTTTGTTTACTTGTTCTCTGTTTCTTTTGTTATCCCTTTTGCTCTCCTTTTTTCCCTCTTTTCCCTTGTGTGTTTAGTGTCTTTTTCTCTTTTCTGCTCTCTCTTTCGCGTGTCTTCTTTTTTCCTTTGTGTTGTTCTCTTTTTGTCTTCTTTTTTTCGTTTCTTTTCTTGTCTTTTGCTTTCCCTCTGTTCTACTTTCTCATTTATCTTTCTTTCCCTTTTTTCGTCCTTTTCTTTTTGCTTTTTGCTTTGTTTTTTCTCTTTCTTTTTTTTGGCTGCATGTCCTCCGTTCTGGGGAGCGTGTTGCTCTTTTTTTTGAGTTTTTTATTTCCGTGTCTTTATCTTTTTGTTCTTTTTTGTACTCCTCGTTATGCTTCCTTCTTTTTTTTTTTTTTTTGTCTTCCCCTCTCTCTTTCCTTTCCACTTTTTTGTTTCCGTTGCCCTACTCTACTCCTTTCTTCTTCTTTTTTTTCGTTTTTTCTCTTGTTCTTTTCTGTTTTGTTTTTTCCTACCTACATTCTTTCTCTTATCTAGTTGTTTTCTTTCTTTCGTTCTTTGCCTTTTTTTGTTTGCTGTCTTTTTTTTTCCTTTTACGCTTTTTCTCTTTTCTGCTCTTTTTGTCTACTGACTTTGCTCCTTCCTTCTTTTTGCTTTCCTCCTTTCTTCTTCTCGTCCCTCTTCTCTCTTTACTTTCTCCTCTTTTGTTTTTGTCCCGTTTCTTCCTCTTGTTTATCTTTTTTGTTTCTTTTGTCTTCCTTCCGACTTTTCTCTTTCTTTTCTTTTTCTTTACCGTGTTTCTTCTTTTTGTGTTTTTTGCTTCCGCGTGTTTCCCTTCCTTTCTTTTTCTCTTCTTTTCCTGTTTGTTTCTTCTTGTCTTACTTTTTTATTTCGGTCCTCCTCTTTTCTTTTTTCCTTCTACTTCTCTTTCGGTTGTTGTGCCGTTTTCTCTTCCTCGTCCCACCTTCTTCTTTTGTCCTCCTCCCTCCGTTTTTGTTTTGGTCTTATCCTTTCTTTCTTTTCCCTTGGTTTTTTTTCTTTTTAACTCTTTCCTGTTCTTTTTTTTTTCTCGTACCTTTTTTATCTCGTCTCTTCTTCTTTCCGCTGTCTTACTCCTCTTTACCTCTCCTGCTTTTTGTTTTTGTTTTTTTCCCTTTTTTCTTTTCCTCTGTGTGTTTTGTGTTGTCTCTGTTTTTCGGTGACTTGTTTCGTTTTTTCTTTTGTACTGTCGTATTTTTACTTACTCTTTTTTTTCTTTCTCTGGCTTTTTGCTTCGTCCTTATCTTCTGTCGTTGCTCTCTCGTTTTTCTCTTCCTTTTTCTTTTCTTTTTTTCTGTTCTGTGCTTTTTTGTCTTTTCTGATTTTTTTTTCTTTGTTTTGTTTTCCCTTTCCGTTTTTTTTCTTTCTTTTTCTTTTTCCCTGTTGACTTTTTCCTGTTTTTGCGTTTTTTTTTTTCTTTTTCTTTCTGGTTTTTTTCCTCCTTGTTCTCTCTTTCAGCTTTTCTCGTCTCTTCTTCAGTTTCTCTTTTCTTTTCTTTGTTTTTCCTTTGTTACTCTTCATTACTTGTTTCCCGTCTTTTTCTGTCTTCGTGTCCGTCTTTTGTTCTTTGTCTGCTCGTTTTGCTCTGTTTTTCTTTTTTTTCTTCTGTTTCTCTTGCGTCGACTCTCTCGTTCTTTTTCTTCTTCTTTCGCAGTTGATTTTACAGTTTCGCTGCTTGTTTTTTCTCTCCCTTCTTCTTTTTGCCTTTGTGTGGTTTTTTCTTTTTCTTTCTTCGCCTTCTTGTTACTTTGTCCTGTTTGTTTGTTTCCACGTTTTTTTACTTTCTTTCCCTCTCCCTCCTTTTCTCCCGTTTATTTCTTTCTTGTTCCGCCCTCTCTCTTTTGTTTTTTTCTTTCTTTTTTTCTTCTCCCCCCTTTGTAGGCTTTTCTTTTTCCTTTTTGTTTTTCCCGTGTTTCTTTGTGTTCCCCACACGTTCTTTTTCTGGTCTCTTTTGTGTTCTCTGCTTTATGTCCTTTTGTTCTGTTTCTTCTTGTTGTTTCTTTTTTTTCCTTTTACTCTTTTCTTTGCTTCTCTCCGTTTTCTTTTCTGCGTTCTTTTTCTTTCTGTTGTCTTTTCCTTTCCTTTTTTTCTTCTTCCTGCCCGTCTGGCCTGTAACCGTTCTTTTGTTGTTCTTCCTTTTCTGTCCGTCTCACTGTCTCTTTCTGTCACCTTTTTTTCTACCCTCTGGTTTTCTCTTTTCCCTCTATGTTTGCCCTTGTTGTTCCTTACTTTCGTTTTTTCTCTTTTGGTGTTTGTGTGTCGCGGCCAGTCGTGGGGTTCTCTTTCTTGGTGGGCTTGTCCCTCTCCTTTAGCTTTGTTTCTCAGCTTTTCGTCTCGTGCGGTATTTTTTTCTGCTGTCTTTGAGGTGTCTTTTTTTGTCTTTCGGTGTTGTTCTTGTTTCCTCGTTGTGTTTTGCCCCTTTCTCTCTCTTCTTGTTCCTTTGGCTTTGGTCCTGTGTTTTTCTTTCCCTTTTGTTCTCTTTTCTCTGCCTTTGCTGTGTTTCGGGGGCCTTGCTCTCCTTGTGCTTCTTATGTTTGCCCTTCCCGCCTCTGCTCCCTGTTTCTTACGTTTCCTGTTTGTTCCTGTTTTGTTGGTGTCTTTGTACTGCTCGGTTCTTTTGTTTACTGTACGGTGCTTCTGTTCTCTTACCCTTATTCCTCTCATTTTTCTTGCCGTGTTCTTGGGTTGTGTGCCCACCCGCTTGTGGCGTGTTTAAGTGTGCTTTTGTTCTCTTTCCTCTTCTTCTTCGTTTCACCTCCGTTCGTGTCCTTTTGTTGTCTGTACTCTACTTCTTTTTTGTTTTCTTTTTTTCTTTTTTGCTCGCTTGCTTCTCCCCTCCTTTTTTTTTTTTTTCTCGTTGTTTGTTTTGTTGCTCTTTTTCTTTACTTTCTCGTTTTTGTTTGTTCTCTTGCTTTCTCCTCTTTTTTTTTGTCCTTGTTTTCCCTTTCCCTTTTTCTTGTGCGTTTTGTTCTTCTTCTTTTTTTCTTCTGTTCCTTCCTGCCTTTTTCTTTTCCCTCTTCATCTTTTGCGTCATTTTATTCCTTCCTTCGCTTTTGTCTCTTGCGTGTTTCCTCGGCGTTTCCTCTTTTCCGTCCTTACTGTTGCGTCTTGCTCTGTTACTTTCTTTACTCCCTCTTCTTTTCATTGTCTTTGTCCTTTTCCTTCCTCTTCCTCTTCTTCCGTGTTTTTTTGCCCTTCTCCTTTTTCTTTCTCTAATTTTCTCCCTGTTTTGTTTTGTGTCTGTGCCGCCTTTTCCTTTGCTTTCCTTCCTGTTCGTATCCTCTTTTTTCCTTTTTTCTTTTGTTTGCTTTTGGTTTTTCTTTCTGCTGTTTGTTTTGTGTCGCCGCTTTTTTTGCTGCCTTTCTCCTTTCCGTTTTTTTTCTTTTTCTTTTTTTTTTTTCTGTTTTCTCTGTGTTGTCTTTTTTTGTTTTTTTTACCTTTCTCTTTTTACGTTGTTTTTTTTTCTGTTTTTGGGTCTTCTTCCGTTTTTGTCTTCTGTCCAACATACTTTGTGTTGCTCGTGCCCCCTGTCGGGTACTTTTTTTCTCTTTCTTAGTTCTCATCTTGTTCTTACGTCTCCTTTTTCTGTGTTGTTTCCCTTCTTTTCGCTTCGCAGTTCCTTCGTTACTGTCCTACTCTCCCTTCCTTTCTCTTTTTTTTTACTTCCTTTTTGGTTTTGTGTTTCCTTTTTCCCTCCCTTGTCTGTTTTTTTTTGTCGTTTTCTTTATTTTTCTGGCTTTTATGCTTCCCTGTGTTTTTTGCCCCCCCGCACGTTTGTTTGTTTTTCCTACTGCTTCTGCGTCTGTGTTGGGTTTTTGGTTCTTCGTTTACCTTTGTTGCCCCTTGTTGTTTTCGTCTTCTCACTCTTCGCTTCTTGATTTTGTTTGTCTCGTGTCCCTTCTTCCGGCTCGCGTTCCTTCTCGTTTTGTGCCTCTTTTACCGTGCTTTCGTTTTTGCTGCTCCTGTTTTTGTTCCCTTCCTCTTGGCTACTCTTTTTTTTCTCTTTCCCCCCCCGGTTTGTCTTGTTTCCCTGTGTTCTGTTTTGTGTTCTCTTGATCCTTGGGCGCCCGCTTTGCTTGCGTCCTTCGTGTGGCGTTTGTTGTGACGGTATGCTGCTTGTTTAGTCGTTTTGGCTGTACGGGTTTCTTTGTGTTGCGGCGTGCGGTGGTTCTTGTTTTTTTTTTGGTTTGCTTCCTCGAGCGGTCGTTTTTTGTTGTTGTTCTCCCATTGTCTTTATCTGTTTGTCTTCTCTTTCGTTGTTTTGTTGCGTTTCTCGCTGTTTTTCTTTCTTTTCTTTCTGTGCCTTGCCGCCGTTTTTTTGCCTGTCCTCCGTTGTTGCTGTTCCGTGATTTTCTGCTACTGCTCTGCCTTGGGTTCTCCTTTTTTTCTCCTTTTGTTCCTTGTTCTCGGGTTGTGGTTTTGTTGCCTGTTCTACTTATGGTGCTTCTCTTCTCGTGGGTTTCTGTGCATACTCTTTGTTTGTTCGCTGCCCTTTGTTTCCTGTTTCTTTCTTTTTCTTTGGACTTTGTTTTTTTTTTTCTTTTTTCGTTTTGGTTTGTTTGTCTTTCTGCTTCTTCGTTTTTGCCTTCTTGTTTTTTCTTGGTTGCCGCTTTTTTCCTTTTTATCCCTTCTGTTTTTTTTTTCCTGCTCTTTTCTCTTTTCTCTTCTGTTTTCTTTGTTCGTCTTCCACTTTCTTTGGGCGTCCGTGGTCTTTTCTTGTCTGCTGTGCTGTGCGTTTTTTCCTTTTTTCCCTGTCTTTCTTCCTTCTCGGCTTTCTTTTGTTTTTCTTTCTTTGTTTCCTTTTCTTCTCTTCTTTACTTGTTTTTACTTTTCTTTTTTTTTTTGTTCTCCCTTGTTTTGGAGTCTCCGTTTCTTTTTCTTTTCCTCCCCCCCCCTGTCTCTGTTTTTTTCCTTGGTTTTTTTGCCCGTGTTGCCTTTACTTCGTTTTTTGTGTGTTGTTTTTGCTTGTTTTTCTTTCTGCCGTTCCTGTTTTCTTTCTTATGTTACTACGTGTCTCGTTTTGCTACTTCTCTCGTAGTCTTCTGCTTTTCTTGGTTTCTCCCTATTTACGTTGGCTTTTCTTTTCGTTCGTTTCTGTGTGCTTTTGTTTTCTCTCTCATCTTTCTCCTCTCCTTGTCTTGCTTTCCGCCTACTTGTACTCCTTTCCTTTTTTCTTTCCTTCACTTTCTTGTGATCCTGACGCTCTGCTTTTTTCTTTTTTTTTTCTTTTCTTACTCCTATTCTACTATCTTCTTTGTTTACCTCTACCTTTTTGTTTCTTCTTTATCTTCTTTCTTTCTTTTTCTGTCCCTTTTCCTCTTTTTGTCTTCTGTCTTCTTTTTTTTTTTTTACTCTTTGTTTCCCTCCTGTCTCTTTGTGTCCTTTCTCTTTTGTTTTTTTTTGCTGTCGTCTTTTTTTTCTCCTCTTTTTTGTCCTTTCTTTTTACTTTGTTTCTTTTCTATTTTGTTGTTCTTTCTCTTCTCTTGTCCTTTTCCTTTTTCCTTGTCCTCTTTTTTTTTCTTTTTCTTCTCTTGTTTTCCTTTTCTCTCCTTTTTTTTCTTTCTTCTGTTCTTTTGCGTTTTTCTACTTTTTTTTTTTTTTTGTTCTTTACTTTCTTTTTCTCTTTATCTACGGTCTTTTTTTTTTCTTGTTTACTTACTTTGTTCTCATATTTTCTTTCCCTTTGGTGCTTGTCTTACGCTTCTATCTTATTTTTCTCCTTTCCTCTTGCTTTTCTTTCTTTCCGTTTTTCTCTCTTTCTTTTTTTTCCTGTTCTTTGTGTTTCTTTTTTTATGTCTCTTTTTCTTCTATTTCTTCCTCCAGTTTTCTTCTTTTTAGTCCGCTTTTACTCGCTGTCTGTTTCTTATCCTTTTTTTGCCTTTTTGTGTTCTTGTGTCTGTGACCGCCACTCCTCCACCCCCTTTTCTTCCCTTTTATTTGTTCTGTTTTGCTTTTCTGGTCTTTTTTCTCGCCTGCTCCTTTTTGACGTCATGGCTCGGCTTGTTGTCTTTTTTCTTTTTTGTTCTTCCCTCCGTCCTTTCTTTTTTTGCTTTTTTGACCTTGTTGCCTTGTCGTGTTGGGTCCTGTACTTTTCTCTGTTTTCTTTTGAGTCTCCTTCTTGCTTCTTTTTTGTTTTGCATTCTTTTGTGTGTCCTACTTCTGTTTTTTTTGTGTCTTTCTTCTTTTTTCGTTCCCTCTCCCTACCCCTTCTTTTGCCCCCCCCCCTTTCGCGTTGCTTTCTCCTTCTTCTTTTTGTACTTTTTTTCGCTTTCTTTTTCTTTTTCTTTTGCGGGACTTTTTTTTTCCTTGGTTTTGTGTTCCTCTTTACTGTTTTCTTCTATCTTTTTTTTTTTTTTGTCGTTTTTTTTCTCCTTTCCTCTCTTTTTTGCTTTCTTTTTTGTTTTTCTTGTTTTTTTTCCCTCTTGGTGTACTCTTTTTTTCTTCGTCTCTCTTCTCTTTGTTTTCTTCTCTTTTTTCTACTTCTCTGTTTTTTCTCCCCCACTTTTTAACGCGTTTTTCTTCTCTTCTTTACTTCCCGTCTGTGTGTTTTTTTTCTACTGCGTCTCTTTCTTCCTTTCTCTTTTTTTTACTTCCTTCTCTTAACTCCTTCCTTTTTGCGTTTCTTTCTTCTCTGACATTTGGTGTTTCATCTTTTTTCCCCTTGTTTCTTCTCCTTCTCCTCTGGCCCACCTTCCGGCTTTTTTTTTTTTATATTTATTTTTCTTTCTTTTTTTTGCTTTTTCTTTGTCTTTGTTTTTCTCTTTTTGTTCCTTTTCTACCTACTTTTGTCTCTTGCCCTTTCTTACTGACCCCTTGAACTTCCCTCTTTTTCTTCCTCCGTTCACTTTATTATTTTTACTTTCTGTTCTTCTGCTTTTCTTTTGCTATCTTTTCGCTGTTCAACGTGTTCCGTTTTACTTTCTCTTTTTCTTTTGTGTTTTTCACCTTCTCTCACTCAGTTGTCCCGTTTTTTTTTTCCGTCCCTCTTTTGTTTTGATTTGTTTTCCTCTTTTTCGGTTCGTTTCCACCTTTGCGCCTTTTCTTTTTTTTCTGTCTTCGCTTCGCACCCCGTGGTTTTATTTTTTCTCTTTTCTCCTGTCCTTCAAACTGACCTTTCCTCTTTTACTCTGTTTTCCTCTCTTTCTTTTTTTTTTTTCTCTCTTCTGTCTCTCACTTTTCTCTCCTTTTTTCCTCTTGTTTTCTCTTGTTTTTTTTTTCTCTTCTTGTCTTCAGTTACTTCTTTTTCTCTCTTGTTTTTTTGCTTTTACCTTTTTTTCCCTCGCGTATTCTCGTACTTATCCTGTTCGCTTTCGTTTTTCGTTTTTTCCCCATTTTGTTTTTGACTTTTCTCTTCTCTTTTCTTCTTGTTGCTTTTTGGTCTCTTCTTCTGCGCTTTTTTTTTTTTTTTTCTCTCTTGTCTTTTTATGTTCTACCTTCTTTTTTTCTTTCTTGTTTATTTTGTTTTTCCGCTTCCGGACCTTCCTTTTTTTTTTTTTTGTCTTATCCCGTTTTTCTGTTTTAGCTTGTCGTGTTTTCTTTGTTTTTCATTTTTTGCACTTTGTGTTTTCTTCGTTTTCTTTTTTTGTCGTCTCTTTCTTTCTATTCTGTTTTTACGCTTATTTTTCTTCCTTTCTTTTATCTTCTCTCGCTTTTCCTTCTCTGTTCTTTGGTCTTCTTTGTCCTTTACTTTATGGTCTTTTCTGTTTTCTTATTTTTTATTTTCTCCTTTTTTTTCCCGTCTCTATTTTCTTCTTATTCCTTTTTTTGTCTTTTCTTCTTTCTTTTCTTTGTCCTTATTTTTTTCTTTTTGGTGTTCTTTTTTTCCTTGTTCCTTTTCTTTCTTTTTTTCTTTTCTTTGTTTTCTTTTCTTTCATTTGCTTCTTCCTCCTTTTGTCTATGGTCGTTTGTTTTGTTTTCTATTTTTTGTCATTCTTGTCTCTGTTCTCTCTTCGTTTCCCTGCCTTCGTCGTCTTTCGTTTCTTTGTTTTTTTGGCTTTTTTTTTTTGCTTTCTTTTTCTCCTCGTTTGCCGCTGTCTTTGTCTCTCCTTACTCTCTATGTGCCTGTTTCCCTGTGTCTGCTCCTCCTTCTATCGTTGGTCTTGTCTCCTCTTCCTTTTCTCTTGTTGTTTTCTGCCTGTCCCTTTTCTTCTTTTTCTCTTCGCGCCCTATTTCTCTCTCTTATTCCCTCTTTTGTTTTCCTTTTTCGTACTTTTCCTCTTTCTTTGTTTCTTGCTTTCTCTCGCGTCCTCGTTTATATGTCTTTTCGATTTTGTGTGTTTCTCTGCCTCTTTCGTCCTTTCGTTTTTTTTGCTTTTACTACTTCCTTCTGTTGTCTTTCTCCCTTTCTCGGTTCTTTCTTGTTTTTTCTTATCTTTATGTTTTCCCTCTCTTTTTTTCTTTGTTCTTTTGTTTTTTCTGTTGTGTTCTTTTGTTTTTTTTCCTTTTCTGTGTTGTTCTTTTTGTTTCCTTTCCTCTTTTTTTGCTCTTTTTTCTACCTTTCGTTTTTCACTTTTTCGCTTTTTTTTCTCTTTGTGTTTTGTCCTCTTTGTTTTGTTTCCCTTTCTCTCTTCTCGTTTTTTTTCTTTTTTTCACCTTTTTCGTTTTTTTTTGATTTTTTTTTTTTCGTTTTTGCCGCGCGTGTCTGTTCTTTTTCAGCTTTTGCTTCTCCGTTCCTGATTGGGTCCGCTTTCTTGACCCCCTTTACTTGTTCTTTCTTGTCCTACTTTGTTCTTTCTTTTTTCTTTTTTTTCTTTTTTCACTCTTACTTGTTCACTTTCCTTTTTTTTATCTATCCTGCCGCCTTTCTTTTTTCTGGTTTATGCTTCTTTTTGTTTGTCCCTCTTCTCGTCTTTTTTTTTGTTCCCGTCCTTTGTGTTTCTCTTCTTTTGTCCTTTCCCTCTCTTTTCCCTTCTCTTGCTCCTTTTCTCTCTTTTTGTCTCGCGTTTTTCCTCCTTTTTGTGTCCTTTTTTTCCCCCAACACCCCCCCCCTTCCTTTTTTTTTGCTTTCCCGGTCGTTGTTTGTCCTTCTTTTTGTTTCTACGTTTCTTCTTGACTGTTTGTTTCTCTTTGGCCCTTTTTTTTTTTTTCTGTCTTTTCCGCTGTTCTTTTGCTTTTCTCTTGTTCACTTTCCTGGGTTTCTTGTTTTCTGTCCCCCCCTTTGTTTTTTTCTCTCCCCTTCTTTTTTTTTTGCTTTACCGTGTTTTTGCATCTGTTTCTTCTTGTTTTTTGTTCACTCTTTCTTTCGTTTTTTCTTCCTTTTCCCTTTCTTTTCTCGTCCGCCGTCCTCTGTTTCTCGTTCCTTTCCTCTACTTTTTCTGTTTTGCTTCTTTCCCCCTGTTCCCTTTCTTTGCCCCTTTTTCCTTTCTCTTTGCTTTCGTCCCTCTTTTGTTCTTTTCTGTTTCTCTTTCTGCCTTCCTCCTTGACTCGTTCTGTTCCTTTTTGCTGTCTTTCGTTTGTTCTTTTTTTGTTTTCTCTTTTTTCCTTCTCGTTTTCGTTTTCTTTTTTTTTGTCTTCTTCTTTTCTTTGTTCTTATTTTGTTTTCCTGCTTTTTTTTTTTCTCTTCTGTTTCTCTTATTTTCCTTCTCTTGTTTCCCCGTTTCTCTGTTTCCTCCACCTTTGACTTGGCTTCTCCTCCCTTTTCTTTTTTTTTTTCCCTTTTTCTTTCTCTTTGTTCTGTCCTTTTCTGCTCTTTCTTTGTGTTTGTTCTACTTTACTCTTCGTCCGTTCTTTTCCCTGCTTCGCGCTCTTTAGTTGTCTTTTCTTACTTTTTTTTTTTCTACTTTCTTTTTACCCACCCCCATCCCTTTTTTTTCTCTCTTTCTTGTTACCCTATTCCGTTTTTCGCTTTTTCCTTTTTTCTTTATTGCTTTTCTTTTGTTTCTTCTTCCTCTCTTTCTACTTTTTTTGTTTTTGCGCTTTGTTTCGGTTTTTTACTCTTCTGTCGCTTCATTTGTCTCTCTTCTCCTTTCTTTACTCTCTGTTTTTCTCTCTTCTACTTGCCTTGCCTTCTTCTTTTTTTTCCCTTTCTCTCCTTTTCTTGTGCACTTGTTGTTCTTTCTTCTTTCTTTCTTCTTCTTCTTGTCGTTGTTCTTTCCTCGTACTCTGTACTTTTTTTGGCGCGTTTTCCCGACTTTTCCTTTCTCGTCTTGTTTCTTTCCTTTTCTTTCCTTATTTTTTTTTGCTCTGTCGTCCCGCCTTCTTTATTTGCTCGTTTCTTCTTTTTCGTCTTCATTTTTCTGGTTACTCCTCTAGTTTTGGCTTTTTTCTCTTTCGCTTTTCTTGTTCTTTTACTCTCTTCTTTTCTTTTTGTTTTTTGTCTTGTTTTTCCTATGTTTTGTTTCCTTTTTCTCTGCTGTTTGTTCCTACTTTACCCTCTTTATTTTCTTTGTTGTATTGCTTTGTTTTTTCCTTCTTTTTCGTTCTCTTCGGCTTGTTCTTCTTTTTTTCGTTTCGTCCCCTTTTTTTTTTTCTACGTGTTATTTTTTTTTGCTCTATTTCTTTTTCTTGGCTTTCTTTCTCTCTCCTTACTGTGTGTGTTTCACTTTTCTTTTCTCTCTCTTTCTCTTTTTTGTCCCTTACTGCCTTTTACTTCATCTCCACTTCTTCCGTTTTCTTTTTTACTTCTTCTTTCTTTGCTTTTCTCCTCGTCCTTTGTTGGTTTCTCTCTTGCCGGTTTTCTTTTTTGCTATTTGCTTTTTTTTTTCTTCTTTTTATGTTCCTTTATTTTTCTTCTTGCTTTCTTACTTGGCTGTTTTTCTACTTCTTCTTTTTTTCTTTCGTTGCTACCTTTTCTTTTTACTTTCTCTCTTGCGTCTCCTCTGTTCTTCCTTGTGTTGTTTTCCTTTTCTCTCTTTTGCTCTCTTTCTCCTTTTCCCCTTTTTGTGTCTTTTTGGTTTTCTTTTTTTTGTTTCTTTCTTCTCTTCGTTTTTTTCTCTCTTCTTTTTCTTCTTTTTGCCGACTCTTTTTCTCGACTCCTTCCGTGTCCTGTTCTCTTTTTTACCTGTTTCCACTTTTCTTGCTCGCTTCTATTTCTTCGTCTTTGTACTTATTTTTTCTCTTTTTTCTCACTTTTTTTTTTGTTTTCTTATCTTTGTTCGTTCGTCGTCCTTCTCCTCTTCTTCTCTCTTTGCTCTTTGTTTGTACTGCTTGTTCTCTTTTACTATCCTGCCTTTTTTGTTTTTTGTCTCCTTCTTTTTTTTTTCGTTTCTTAGTTTTCTCTTTAACCTTACCCCTTTCTGTTTTTACCCTTTTTTGCCCCTTGCTTTTGTGCACCTGTGCTCTTTCCCTCCCCCCTCATTGTTCTCGTTTATTCGTTTTTACTTTCCTTCCTTTTTTCCTACTTGCTCTTTCCTTGTTTCTTGGGTTTGTTTTTACGTTTTTTTTCTGTTCCTTTTTTCCTTTTCTTTCTCCTTCTCGTTTTGCTTCTGTGGTTTTTGCCCCTAACTCTTTTTCCTCCTTCTCTCGTTCTTCCTTTTTTTCCTGTCCTGTCCTTTTTTTTCTCTGTTAAACACTGTTTCTTGTCTGCTGGCATATTTTTACCTTCTCTGTTGTTCTTTTCTCTTTGCCGTTTTCCCGTTTTCTTCTGCCTTTGTTTTTTTCCCTTTTTGCTTTTTGTTTTCGGCTCTTTTTCCTTCCCTTTTCCTTTTTTTCTTTTTCTTTTCCTGTTTTCTTTTTTTCTTTCTTTTTCTTTATTTCTGTTCGTGTTTCCCTTCTTTCTTTCTTCGTCTTTTCCCTTTTTTGTTCCTTTTCGTGCTTGGTTTCTTTCTGTTCTTTTTTTACCTTGTTCTTGCTTTGTAACCTCCCCCCTTTCTTTCATTTTCTTTTTTCGTTTTTCGTGAGTTCCTTTCGCTTCGTTTTTTCTTTGCTCTTCTATTTCTTTTCTGTTCCTTTTCTCTTTCGGTTTTCTGGTGCTTTTTGGTCTACTTTCTTTTTCTTTCTTTTCTTTTCTGCCTTGTTCTTTTTACCCGTTCTGGCTCTTTCCCTCTTTTTGGTTTAGCGGCTTGCTCGTTCTTCTCTGGTCTTTGTTCTTATTTTATTCTTTTATCTTCGTTTTTCGTCTTTTTCTTTTCTGTTTTCTTGATTTTCTTCGTCACTTGTTATACTACGTCAACATTTCTTTTTTTCTCTTCGTTTGTCCTTTTGGTTTTTCCCCTCTTTTTTTCGCTTTCCTCTTGCATTTTTTTTGTTTCGCTTCACTCCTTTCTGTGTTCTTCATTCGTTTTCTTCCTTTTTTGTCTTTTTCTTTCTGTCCTCGTTTTTTGTCTCTTGTGTACTTCTCCCTGTTTTCCTCTTGTTTTCCTTTTTCTCCTTTTTTTTTTTTTGTTTTTTGTCCTTTTCTCGTTTCCGTGTGCTCCTGTTTTGTTTTCTTCTTCACCTTCCTACTGTATTCGTCCTTTGTTTTCTCTTGTTGTCGTTTTTTTTCTCTTTTCTTTTTCTTTTCTAACCTCTTCTATTTTTTTCTTGGTCCTCTTCTTCTTTTCTTTTTTCTTTTTTTCTTTTTCTTTTCCTCCTTTTTCCTTTCCTTTTTCCCTTTACCTTTTTTTGTGCTTTCTTGGCCTGCTTACCTTTCTCGTAACGCTTTTTTTTCTCCCCTCCGCGTTTTGTCGCCCTTTTTGTTGGGTTTTCGTTGTTTCGTCGTTTTTTCTGACTGCTTTTTTTTCTAGCTATTTTTTGTTTTCACTTCTGCTCTTGCTTGTCTATTTCTGTCTTCGCTTTCTATCCCTTCTTTTTTCTCTTTCTTTCCTTCTCTGTCCATCCTTTTAACTTCTTTTTTCTTCCTCATTGGTTTTTTGCTTACTACTTTTTTTTCTGTTCTGTGTGTGTGGCGTGTTCTTTCGTTTTCTTGTCGTCTTTTCCTCTTTTTGTCCCTTTTCTGTTTTTCTTTTCGTTTCTACCTGTTTTTTTTTCTTTTCTATTCTTTTTCCCTTCCTTTTTGGTGGCTCCGTTGCTTTTTCTTTTTACTTTGTTATCTCTTTTCTTCTCTTTGTTTCTTTTTATTCCTGTTCTTTCCTTTTCCCTCTTTTTTTTCGTTTTTTTCGCTCTTTTTTTTACTGTTTCTTTTATTTTCTTTGCTCCCTCCTTTTTTTCTTCCTTTTTATTTTCCCCCTTGTTTTTTTTCTTTTTCCTTTTCTCGTTCCTTTTCTCTCTTGTTTTTCGCTTGCTTTTTGTTTCCTCCTTACTCTTCTTGGTCTTCTACTTTCTTTTTTTTCTTTCGTCGTTCGTCTTTCCCCTCTTATGTTCTGTTTCCTTTTTGTTTTTTTGCCTCCTCTTACTCTCTTTTTGTCTTTTCCCTTCCGCTCCCTTTTCTTGTTCTCTTTGTTTGCTTTACCTTTTCTCTGTTAGCCTTTTCTCTTTGTTTCCTTGTTCTTGTGGAACTGTTTTTCTCTCGGTCCTTCTTTCTTGTCATTTTTGTGTGCCTGTCCGTTTCCGTTCTTTTTCTTTGTTTGCTCCTTTCTTCCTTCTTTCATGTTTCCTTTTTCTGTGTGCTTTGGTTTTCTCTTTCCCTCCTTACTTCCTTTTCTCTGTTCCCTTGTCTTTTTTTTTTTTTCTTTTCTGTTGCTTTCTTGTTTTGTTTTACTGTTCCTTGTTTTTCTTTGTCTTTTGCTTTTCTCTTTGGCTTTTTTACTTTTTTCTTTTTTTTTTCTCTCCCTTACTCTTCATTCCCTCTACTGTTTGTTTTTTTACGTCTCCTTTTTTTTTCGTCTTTTCTCTCTCGTTCTGCTTGGTTTGTCTTTCTTTTGCTCTTCTTTTGCCTTACTCTTGCTCTTTTTTCCTTTCCTTTTTGTTTTCTTTTGCGTTTCTTTTTGTCTTGCTCTTCTTTTTTTTGTTTCGACTTATTTCTTTCTTTCTTTTTTCGTTGGCGTGCTTCTTGCCCCTTTCACTTTCTTTTGTGTTTCTTTTTTGTCTGGTGCTTTGGTTTTTTCTTTCTCTTGTCTTTGTCTTTTTGTCTTCTTTTTTTCTTGTTGGTTGATTTACCCCCACCCCGCCCCCACCCCCCTACCACCCCCCCAACAGACCTTGTAGTTTTTTTTTTTCCTCTTTGTTTTCGTTTTGGCTTCCGTTTTTTCTCCTTTTTTCTTACCTGTCTCTTTTCCCCTCTCTTACTCTCTTTCTTTCTTTCCTTTTTCCTATTATCTTTCTCTTTTTTAGTGTTTTTTTTTTCCTCTCTGTTCTCTTCCTGCTTGCTGTACTGCTTTTTTACTCTTTCTTTTTCGTCCGTTCTTTCCTTCTCTTCGAGTCTTTTTCCTTCTTTTCTTTTCTGCTGTGTCTCGTTGTTACTGCCTTCCTTTTATTCTCTGTTGCTCGCTTGTGGTGCGTTGTTGCGTTTTCAGTTTTTTCTATTTTGTTTTTTGTTTCTTTGTCTGCGCTCTTTGCTTTGGCCTCGGTTCGTTTCTTCTTTGTTTTTTTCTCTGTACTTTTTGTTTCCTTTGTTGCCTTTCCTCTTTTCGTGTTTTACTTCTTTACTGTGTCTGTTTTTTTTTTCTTTCTCTTTTTTTCGTTCCTCTTCTCCTTTTTCTCTGTTTTTCTTCTTTTCTCTTTGTTAACTTCTTTCTTTTTTTTTGGTCTCTTTCTTTTCTCTTTTGATCCTTTTTTCGCTTGTTCTCGCTTCTCTTTCGGTTTTTTTACTCCTGCTTCTTCTTGTTTTTTTTTTCTTGTACTTTTGTTTGCCCCGCTCTTTTTTTGCTTCGTTTTTGCTGCGTTTCGATCTCCTTCTTCTCTGCCTTGTTGTTCTTTTTTCTCTTTGCTTGTTTCTTTGCCTTACTTCTTTTGTTTGTTTCTTGCTTTGTTTCTTTGTTTTTTTTTTTTGGTCCTCTTTTTTGGTTCTTTTGTTTTGCTCTGTCTTTTTTTTTCACTCGTTCTCCACTTGGTGTTTTTTTCTTCTCTCGTGGTTTATTCCCTGTTTCTTGCCCCTTTTTGGTTTTTGTTCTTTGTTTTTTGTTTTTATTTTGTACTCTGTCCCTTTCGATTTTTGATGTCTTTTTTACCTTGGCCCATCCTTTGCGCTTGTTTGGCTTGTTGTCCTGCCTTTTGTGTTCTTTTTCTTGTTGCTCGTCCTTTTGTGTTTCTTTCTCTTTCTTGTTGTTTTCCTTTTCCTTCTCTTGCCTCTTCTCTCTGTTCTAGTTTTCGTGTTCTCTTTTTTCTTTGTGGCTTTTCTTTTTCTTTCTCTATGTTGCCCCATTTTTTTTCGTGCTTTCTTTTTCTCTTTCGTCCTTGTTGTGCTGTTCACGTCTCTTTTCTCTCTTCTTTTGCTCCCTCCTCTTCACTTTTTTACTCCTTTGCCCTTTAGTTCTTTTCGCTCTCTGTCTTTCTTTGCTTTTTCTCGTGTTGTTTTTCTTCTCGCGTGTCTTTTTTGTCTTTTTCTCTCTTCTTTTCTCTTCCTCCCGTCTCACCTTATGTTTCCTTTTCTTTCTTGTGTTCTTTGATTTGTTCTTTTTTTACTTCTCTTTTTTACTTCTTTTCTAGTCTCTGATTGACGTCCTCTCCCTGCTCTTTATTTCTCTCCCTTTTTTGTTTTCTGCCTCTTTTCACTCCCTGTTTTTTCACCCCTCCCTTTTTTCTTCTTTTTCTCGTTTGTTCTTCGTTTTTTACTTTTCTCTTTCTTTTTTTGTTTTCCGTGCTTCGTTTGTTTCGTTTTTTCTTTGTCCCGTCTAGCTGTTTATATCTTCGTTTATTTTTTTTTTCCTTCCTCTTTGTTTTCTGTTTTTTTCTTTTGTTCTTTTCTTCTTCTTTTTTTACTACTTCTCCTTGTTCTTTTTTTTTCTATATCTTTTCTCTTCCTTTCTATCTCTTCCTTGTTTTTGTTTTCCTTTTGTTTGAGTCTTCTGTTTTGTTTTTTTTTTGTCGGTCTTTGTTCTTCCTTTTCTTGTTTTTTTCTTTGTAACTCTACCCACTGTTTTCTATTCCTTGTGACTCTTTTTTGCCTCTTTTTTTGCTTGACTTACTTTTCTTCTTTTTTTTTTTTCTGGTTTTCTCCACTTCCATTTCCTACGTGTCCGTTTTTTTTTGGTTTTGTTTTTTCTGTCTCTTCTTTCGTTTTTCTTCTTCTATTTGTTTTCGTTTTTTTTCTGGTTTGATCCTTCTTCTGTTTCTTTTTTTTTATCCGTTTTTTTTATTTTTTTGTTTTTTGTTGCTTCGCCGTTTTTCTGTTCTCCCTGCCCTTTTTTTTTTTTTTCGTTCTTTACGTTATTTTTTTTTCTGTTACGCTTTTTTTTCTCGCTTCTTGTTGTTTCTTTCGTTGTATTTTCCTTCTTTTTTTTCCTCTTTTTTTTCTTATTTTCTTTTGTTTTTCTATTTTTCTCCTCTGTTTTTCTTACGTCTCCTTAGTCTTTGCTTTCTTTTTTGTTTTCTTCTTTTTCTTTTTCCCTGCGGTTTACTTTTACTTTTTTCTTTCCTCTCTTTTTTCCTTTTTTGTCTTCCTTTCTCGTCTTCTTTCCTTTCTTCTTTTACTGGTTTTTTTTTTTTTTTGTGTTTTTTGCCTCTCCCTCCGTTTTGCTCTTTCTCTCCTTCCCCCCTGTGTTTTTTCTTGGTTCTGTTTTCTTTGTTTTTTTTTTTTCTTTTCTTTTGTACTTCGCTTTTGTTTTATTTGTCCTTTTCTTTTTTTTTTCTTTTCTCTTTCTTCTTTCGTTCTATCTTTCTTGCTTTTTTTTTGTTCTGTTGTTTTGTTCTTTTCTTTCTCTTAACTGTTTTTCGTTTTTTGTTATCTTCTCTCTTTCTCTCTTTCTCCTGTCTTTTTCTGCTTTTTCTTGTTTCTAGTTCTCTGTTTCCCTCTAGTTTGTCTTTTTCTTTAATTTGGCTTTTGTTTGTCTTTTTTTGTTTTTTCTTCTTCTCCGTTTTTTTTTAGGTGACTTTCTTTCCTTTCGTTACTCCCTTTTTTTTTTCTCTCTTACTTCCGTTCTTTTGTTTTTTTGTTTTCTACTCTTCTTTGCCTTTTGTTTTTTTCTTTGATTGTTTTTTTTTATTTTGTGTTCGTTTTTTTTATCACGTTTGTTTTTTTTTTCTTTTTTTCTTCCCTCCTATTTTTTCTCTCTTTCTATTTTCCTGTTCTTTTTTCTTTGGCCGTTCCTTTCTGTTTTTGTTTCTGTGTTCTTTTCTTTTTTCATTACTCTCCTTTTTTCCCTTTGCGCTTTATTCTTTTTTCGTTTTTTTGTTTTCTTTCTGCGTCCCCCCCGTACTCCCTGCTTTTCCTTTTTTTTCTCTCTCCTACGTCGTTTTCGTTTTTTTTCTCTCCTTTTTTTTTTTTTGTTTGTTCTTGATTTTGGTCTTGCTTCTGCTCCTGCCCTTTTTTGGCGTCTCCCCTCGCTTTTTACTTCCTCCTCCCTCTTCTTTTTCTGTTTTTTCTTTTGAACTCTCTTTCTTGTGTTTGTTGGCTTATTCTTTTTTTTTTTTCTACTTTTCGTCCCCCCCCCTGCTCTTTTTTTTTTTTCTTTCCTCCTCGGTTTCTTTTTTATTTTTTTTTTGTTGGTGACCCTTCTTTGTCTTTGGGTTGATCTTTTTTTCTTTTTTATTTCTTTTTTTTTCTCGCGCTCCGTGTTTTTTTTCTCTTTTCCTTTTTCTTTTGTTCCTTTTCCTTTTTTTCTTCCTCTGTTGGTGTGCTTTTCTGTCTCCCCTCTTGTCTTATCAGCTTCCTTTTTCTGTCTCTCTTTTTGTTTCTCTCTCTCTACTTTCGTCTGCGTCTTGCGACCCTTTTTTGCTCTCTGCTTGCTCTTTTGTTCCTTCTTTCGCTTGGTCTTCTTGCTTTTTTCGTTGTTTGTCTTTTTTTCCTTTTTTCCGTCTTTTTACTCCTTCTTTTGTTCCTTTTCTCTCTTCTGTTTTTTTTTGTCTCTTGTTTTTTGATTTTCTTCTGTTTGTTCCTCGGTCTTGCCTTTTACTTTTTTCACTTCTTTTTGTTTGTTCTCTTCTCCTTTTTTGCTTTTCTTTCCTCTTTTGTCTTTCTACCTTTTACGTTCGCTGGCTTTTTTTCTCTTCTTCTCTTTGGTCTTTCTCTTTTTTCCTTCTCTTGACTCCTGTTTTACGTTCTTCTGTTGTTCTCGGTTGCTTTGCTGTTTGTCTCCTCGTTCTCATTTTTTTTTGTTCTTCTTCCTCTCTTTTTTTCTTCTTTCCTTTCCTCCCTGTTTCGTTCGATTTCTCTTTTTTTTTCGTCTCACTTCTGATGCGTCTCCTTCTTCTTCTCTCCTTTCTCTTTTTTCTTCTTCTTTACTTTTTTTCTTTTTTCTCTCTTTCTTATTTTCTTTCTTCATTCTTCGTTTTTGTCTCTTCCTCTTTCCTTCTTCTCCCTTTCTGTTACTTGCCTCTTCTTGTGTTCGCGTCTTCTTCCTTTTCTTCTTGTGAGCTTTTCTCTCTTTTTTTCCTTTTGCACCCTTTTCTTTTTTGTCGTGTCTCTTTCTTTCCGTTCTTTCTCTTTTGTGTTTTCTTTTTCTTTTTTTTTGGCTTTTCTGTTTTTCCGTCTTGGGTTTTGCCCCCGCCCCTGTGCTTTGCTATCTGCCGTTTTTTTTTGTTGTCTCCGTTATGTGTTTTTTGGTTTTAGTTCTCTTGACGTGCTGTTTCTTCGTACTGTTCTGTCTGCCCTTTGTTGCCGTGTCTGCCTTTTGGGTTCTTTTGTTCCCCTTTGGTTGAGTTGTTTTCTTTTTTTCCCGTCTCTACTCTTCTTTTTCTTTGTGTATTCTTCTACTGTCACGTTGTCGTCTCTTGCTTCTTCTTCGTGTTGGCACGGTTCTTTTGTTTGTGTTCTGTGGGTTGTGTCGGTGTTGTTCTTTTACGTCTTTGCCCTTTTTCGGTGTTTTTTGTGTTGGTTTGCGGTGGTTTTTTTCCGGGCTTTTGCTACTGTTTTTCTTTTTGTACCTCTGCTTTCTTTTCTTCTTTTCTCCTTTGTTCCTTTTCGTTTTTGTCCGTTTTCTCTTTTTTTATTCTTTTTTGTCCTCTTGTTACGTTTCTTTGTTTCGTCGTCCCTCGTCTTCTTTATTTTTGTTCTTACTCTACGCTCGTCCATTTTGCGTTTCTCCTCCTTTTATCTCTCTTTGCTTTTTTACTGTTGGTTTTTCTTTCTTTTTCCACCCACCCCCACCTTTTTTGTGCTGGCTTACTCTTTCCTTTTTTTCGTTTGCTTCACTTTCCTCCCTTTGTCTCCTTTCTTTTTACCTTTTAGGTTACGTTTTTTTTTTTTCTTTTTTTTTATCCTTTTTCTTCTTGTCTTTTTTTTGTTTTCCTTTTTCTTTTTTTTCTTTCTTGTACTTGTCTGCTGTTTTGGTTTTTTTTATTCTTTTGTTTGTTTTTTTCCTTTTCTTCTTCTTTGTTCTCTTCTTTGCCCTTTCTCTGTTTTCCTTTTTTTTCTTTTTTTTTTCTTCTGTTTCTTATTTTCTTTTTTTTTCTTTTTTCTTGTTCCCCTGCCCTTTTCTCCTTATCGTTTTGTCTTTCTCTCGCGTCTTCCCTGTCATCTGGTTGTTTTTTTTGGTGGTTTTTTGTCTACTTTTTTGCTTTGTCCCCTCTTCTCCTTAACACTCTTTCTTCTTTTCTTTTTTTGTTCTTTTTCTTTTGTTTTTCTGTGTTGGCTCTTTCCTCCAACTCTCCTTGTTTTTGTTTTTCTTATCTCCCTCGCTTTCTTACTCTGTTTCCTTTCTTTTTTTTTCTTGTTTCTCCTCTTTGGCTCGTTCGTTTTTCTACCCTTTTCATTTTCTTTACTTTTGTGTTCCTGCTATCCTTTCTTTGAGCCTTTCTTCTGCTTTTCTTCTTGATCTGATCTACTTGTCCCTGTTTTTTTTTTGTTGTACCTTTTTTACCTTTTTGTTGCTCTGTGTTTCGTACGTTTTTGCTTGCTTTTTTTCTCTTTTTTGCTCCTCTACCTTGTCTGCTTCGTGTCCTTTCTCTTCTTCTTTTGCTTTTTTCTCCTCTGTCTCGTCTTTTATGTTTTCATATCATCGTCTTGCGTTCTCTTTTTACTTTTTCTTTTTTTTTTTTCTTTTCTTCTGTTTCCTTTTCATTTCTACTCTGTGTCGGTCTTTTCTCCCTTCGTCTGTGTTCTCTACTTTTTTTTTCTTCCTTTTTTCCGTTGTTTTTTTTTCTGTTTTGTCTCTCCTCGCTGTCAACGTGCCTTATCTTTGCCTTTTCTTTTCCTTCTTTCTAATTTCCCTTTTGTTTTTTTTTTCTTTCCTACTTCTCCTCCTTTCACTTGTTTCTTTTACTCGTCTTTTTCTGACTGTTACCGCGTCTGTTCCCTACTTTTGTCCTTTTTTTTTCTCCTTTTTTGGTTCTTCGTCTTCTTTTTTTTTTCTTTTTTTTTTTGTTGCTGCTTGTTTCTCTTTCCTCTCTTTTTCTCCTCTTTTCTTTCTTGCCTCTCTTCGTTCTCGTGTTTTTTTTCCTTTTCTTTCTCTTTTGTGTCCTCTTCCCCTGTTTCGTGTAGTTTTTGCTTCTCTTGTTCTAGCTTTACCACCCCTGCCCCCCCCCACCCCTGTGTTGGTTTTCCTTTTTTCATCCCGCCCCGCCTCTTTTCTTTCTCTCTGTGTTCTTTTTGTTTTCTTTTCTTTCTCCTTTTCCTTCGTACTTTCTTGACTGGCCGCCCCTCCTTTGACTGTCCTTTTTCTCTTGGGTACTTCTCTTTCGTTTCCTTCTCCGTTTTTTATTGGCTCTCTCCTTTGTCTCTTTCTGTTCGTTCTACTTGCTTTTTTTCGTTGTTTTTTTCTCTTTCTTTCTTTGTTTTTGTTCTTTGTTCCTTTTCTTCAGCTCCCTTTTTCCTACCTCTACCCTACTTTCTTCTTTTCTTCCCAGTTTTTGCTTCCTTTACCATTCCTGTGTGGTGCTCTTGTCTCCTTGCTCTTCTTTTGTTTTTCAGTTTCTCCTTATTTCGATTGTCTATTCTGTCTTCCTGTTTCTTTGTTTGTGTTCTGTCCCCCACCCCCCTTTCGTTTCCCTTTTTTCCTGGTCTTGTTGCCCCCTCATCTTTTCTTCTTCAGTCCTTGGTTTTTGCTCCTCTGTTTTTTTGTCCCTTTTCTCTTTTTCTTTTTCTTTTACTTCTTTGTTCTTTTTTTTTTTGTGTTTTTGTTCCTCCTTTTTTTTTCGTTCTTGACTGTGTCCTTCTGTACTTTTTCTTCTCCCGTTCTGCCCGGTTGTTTCTTACTACGTTCTTTCAGCCCTTCTTTTTTACGTGTTCTGTGGCTTCTGGTTGTCTTTCGCCCTTTACGTCTTTTTTTTTTTTTTTTTTCTCTGCTCTCCCGTTCGGCCCGCTTCGTGTTTTGTTTTCTTTTTTTCCGTTGTCTTCTCTGCTTTCTTTCGTGTTTGATTTCTGTGTTTTTTATGTTTGCCTCCATGTTCCCTTCTTTCTTCTCCTTTTTTTCTCTTCACTTTTGTTTTCTTATAGCTTTTCTTTCCGTGCTTCTTCCTTGTGGTTTTGCTCTTGCGCTTTTTTTTTCTCCAGACTCTTTCTTTCTTCTTTTGTTTCTCTTCTTGTCCTTCTTCTTTCTTTGTTTCTTTCTTTGGCTGTTTCTGTTTCTTCCTCCTTTGTTTTTTTCTTTTTTTTCCTTTTTTTTGTTGTTTTTTTTTTCCCCCTTCTGGTTTTTTTTACTTTTTCCCTGTTTTATCTTTTTTACTTCTTTTCTTTCTCTTTCGTTAACTTTCTTCTATTTCTCCTTACTTTCAGTTCTTCTCTCCTTTTTCTTCGTCTTGGCGCCGTTCGTTTTTACTTACTACCTCTTGCGTTCTGCTACCATCCGACCTCTCGTTTACTTTCTTTTGAGTGTCTTTTCGCTTCACGTTTTTTTCTTTTTTTATTTTTTTTCTGTCTACTTGTTTTGTTTTACCTTTTTTCTTCCTTTTTTCTTTTTCTATTTACTTTCTTTTTTCTTCCCTCGCCTCTGTCTTTCGGCTTTATCTTCTTTTTTTTCTTCTCTTTACTTTCTTATGCTTCTTGCGTTTTTGTGGCTTCGTATCTCTCTTTGTTTATTTTTTTTACATTACTCTCTGTTTTCCTTGCTTCCTAACTCTCACCCTTTCTCTCACTTTTCCTTCGTTTTTGTCGTTTTGGCCGTTTTTTTTCTTCTTGCTTTCTTCGTCGTGGTTTCTGTTTGGGTATCCCGCTACTTGTTTTTTTCTTGCGTCCATCTGTGGCCGGCGTTAACTTCGTTTCTTCTTGTGTTCTTCCTTTTTGCTTTTCTTTACCGCCCTTTCTTTTTTCTTTTTTCCTTTCTCTTTTTCTCCTTTGTCTTCGTCTTTTCTACTTTCCTTTTTTTCTTTTCTTCTTCTTTTCTCTTTTCTCTTTTTCTTTTTTTCTTCTCTTACACTTTTTTTGTTGTGTTATTTTTTCTTTTTGTTGTTCCTCTTTTCTCCCCCATTGTCCTTTCTTTTTTCTTTCTGTCTGCCTTTTTTCCTCTTTCTTTTTGTTTTCTTCCGGTATTGTTGATCGTGTTTGCTTTCCGCTTTGTTGCTTTTTTTTTGTTTCACGTCCCCTTTTCTTTTTTATTTTTTGTTCTGGTTCCCGTCTTTACTACTGTTTCTCTTTTTAATTTTTCTGTTTTCTTTCGTTTTTTTCCCCTACTTCCGCTTCATGTTTTTCGTTCTTTTTCTTCTTTCCTGCTTTTTTCTTTTGCTCCTTTTTATTCTCTGGTGTGTTTTTTCTTACTTCTTTCTTTTTCTTATTTTTCTTTTTTAGTCTGTTTTGTCTTTGTCGTTTTGTACTTTTTGTTTTTTACTTTCTTTTTCCTTTTTTGTTTTTCATGTTCGTCTTCTCGCTCCCTGCTTCCGCTCTTCTGCCCTTTTCTTACTTCTTTTTTTTTCACTCGACTTTTGCTTTTACTTTTTTTTGTTCTTTATCTTTCCTACTTTTCTTTTTCTTCTGTTTTTTCTTCCTTTCTTTCTTTTTGCTCTTTTCCTTCTCGTTTCTTTGCGCTTTTTTTTTTTCTGCTCGTTTTCATTTGTTGTCTTTTTCTCCTTTTGTTGTCTTCTTGGCCCTTCTTCGTCTTCGCTCTTGTGGATGTTTAGTTTCTCTTCTGTTCCTTACTTCGTTCCGCTTTGTTCTGCTCTTTCTTCCCTTTCGTCCGTTTTGTTTTTCGTTTTTTTCCTTTTCGTTCTATTCTCAGCTTCTGCCTCTGTTTTTTCTACTTGTTTTTCTTTCTGTTATTTCTTTGTTTTTACTGTTTCCTTCAGCCTATTTTTTCTTTTTGCGTTTTCTTTCGCTCTTTTTGAGTGTTCTCCCCGTTCCCTTCTTTCTTTTCCTTGCTACTTTTTTCTGTCTTTCGTTTTTTGTCCCGCTCCCTTACTGTTCTTCTCTCTGTTTTTTGCTGTCTTTTCCTTCGTTTTTATTCTCTTTTTTCTGTTTTTTGTATTTTGCTTTTTTTTGCTTTTGGTTTTTCCTTTTGTCTTCAGATTTTGTCTCTTTTTTTCTTCCTTCTTTTCTCGACTTCCCCTCTGGTTTTGCTTTTTACCTGTTCTTTTTTTTTCTTCCTTCTTTTGTTGTTGTTGTCTTTTGTGGTGTGGGGTGTTTGTGCGTCTTGCTCTCGCTTGTTTTTTTGTCTCTCTTCTCTGTTTTCTCGCTTCTTGTTTTTTGTTTGTCTTTGCTTTTCTGTTCGCTCTTGTTGTGGTTTTGTTTTTCTTTTTTCTTTTCCTTTTGTTATTAACTTTGTCTTCTCTCTGTCGTTTGTGTGGTCTTCTCTTTTTTTTTCTTACTCTTGCTTTTCCCTCCTTTGTACTTCTGTTGGTTTTCTGTTGTACTCTCTGTATCTTTCTTTGGTTGTTTTTTGAGTCGTTTTTTTGCGTTCTTATTATTTCTTCTTGTATTTTGTTTTTTTCTTTGTTTTCTTCTTTTTCTTGTTTCGCTCGTTTCGTCCCGTCTTGTTTTGCCTCTTCTCCTGCTCCTCTTTTCCTCCTTTCTCTTCCTTCCGTTTCTGTTTTTTTTTTTTTTTTTGGGAGCTTCCTTCTTTGCTCTTTTCCCGTTCCCGTCCTTTTTGGGTCTCTTGCATTTTATATCTTTTTCGTTCCCGTCTTTTGCTTTGTCTCCGTTTGTTAGGTTTTTCGGGTTCCTTCTTTTCTCGTTTCTGGTTTTTTCTCCTGTCTTGTAATATTCTTTTTCTCTGTGTTCCCTTTTTATTGTCTTTTCGTTGTCTACCTTTTCGTTATCTTTTCTGCCTTCTGGTTGGTACTTTGGTTTCCGTTTTTTCCTTTCCCCTTTTCTTTTTCTTGTCCCGCCTTACGTTTTCTTTGTTTTTGTTTTCCCTTTCGTTTTCTTTTTCTTTGTCTCGGTGTTCTTTTTTCCTCGTCTGTTTCGCCGCCCTTTTCCCTTTTTTGTCTCTTCTTTCTTTCGTTCTTTTTTTCTGCTCCCTTCTTTTCTTTGTTTTTAACTGTTGTTTGCTGTCTGTCTTGGGCCTTATGGTCTTTTCCTTTGTCTTTTGGCTCGTTCTCTTTTGTTCTTTAGGCTTTGTCCTCCTGTTTTTTGTTCTTTCTCTTCCGTCTTTTTTTCTGTTTCTCGCCTTTTCTTCTCTTTCCGTTTTTGTCTCCTCTCTTTCCTCATCCTTTCTGTTGTTCTCTTTCGTTGTTACTTCCTCTTCCTCTTTTGTCCTTTCTTTTTGTCTCCTTGTTGCTACTTCGTGCCTTTTTTCTTTCTGTTTTCTTTTGTGTTCTCCCCTTTTCCGGTTTCTTTCTTTTTTTTCTTTTTCACTTTTTTCTTTGCGTCTTCTTTGTTTCGTCTTTCTTTGCCTTTGCTTGTCTTCCCCTGTCTACCTTTTTTATTTCTTCCCTGTTACTGCCCTTATTTTTCTGTTTTCTTCTTTTCTTTTTGACTGTTTACTGTTCTTTTGTCCTTCCTTTTCTACTTTTTTTTTCACTTTCTCCTTTCCTGATGTCCCTTACTTATTCTTTGTCTGTTCTTTTTGTTTACTGTCTTTGGTCTTTCTCGTTGCTTTTTTTATTTTCTCTTGCTCGTTCTTTTTTTCCTTAGTTTTGGTCCTACTACCTTGTTTGTTCTCTTTTAGCCGTTCTTCCTTTTTTTTTACTTCACCCGTTCTCCTTTTCCGTTTTCTTTTTTCTTTTTTCCCTTCTTTGTCTAACTCTCTTTTCTTCTTTTCTTGTATGTCGTTTCTTGTGTTCCCTTGTCTTTCCTTGTCCTTTTTCCTTTTTTTTGTACGGGCTTTGGATCTTTCTTTTTTTTTCTTCTTTTTCGTTTTACGCTTTGTTTTTTTTTGTTTTATTTTTTTCTTTCTTGTTTCTTCTTTTCCCCCAATTTTCTTTTTTTTCTTCGCGTTTTCTTGCCTCTCGTCTTTTGTCTTTAGCTTCTTCCTTCTTCCTTTGCCTTTTGTGTTCCCTCGTTTTACTCTTTCGTTTTTACTTTTTCCGTTCTTTTTGTTTTTTTTTTCTCCTTTTTTTCTTACTTCTTGTTTTTTCCCTTCGTTTTAGTATTTTTCTCTTTGTTTTGCGTGTTTTCGCCGCCCCTTTCTTTTTCTCGTTTTTTCTTTTTTCTTTTTCTCTTGTTTTCCTTCGTGTTCTCGCTTGTTTCTCTGTCTTGTGTTTTTTCTTGTTCTTACCTTTTTATTTCCTTCTCGCTTCTACTTTTTTTTTTTGGTGTTGACTCTTTTCCCCCTTTCTTCTTTCCTTTTCTTACGTGTCTCCGCTTTCCTCTTAGGTGTTACCATTTCTTGTCTTCTTTTTTTCTCCTCTTCTGTTCTTACCCTTCTGCTTGCCCGTTTCGTTTTCGGTTTGCCTCTTCCTTTGTTTGGCTGCTCTCTTGTTTTCCTTTTTTTCTCTTTTGTTTCCTTGTCTTCACCTACCTTTCTTATTTTTCTTTCTTTCTTTTCCTTGACTTCTGTTCTTGTTTCATTTTTTTTGCGTTTCTTCTTTTCGTCTTTTTGGTTTGTTCTCTCCCCCGTTTTTTGTATTTCACTCTCTCCTTTTCTGCTTTTGTTACTTTCTTTTTGTTTTTGATCGTTTGTTTGTTTTCTTTTTCTCTTCTACTGGTGTTGATTATTTCTTCTTTCCTTCTCTTCTCTCCTTTTTTTTTTCCTCTTATCGTATCTTTTTCGCTCTCTGTTTTCTTTTTCGGACCGTTTTTTTTTTCTATGCTGTTTCCTTTTTCTACTGCGCTCTTTTGCTTTCTCTTTTGTCTCTTCCTTTTTTCTGCTTTTTCTTCGTAATTTCGGTTGTTTTTTCCTTTATGTTTATCGTTGTTCTTTTCTGTCCGCCTTACTCTTTCCACGTCTTTGTTTTTCTCTCGTTCTTTTTTACTTTTTTTATATTTTTGCTTTTTCCTCTTCCTCCTCCTTTCTTTTACTTTGTCTTGTTCTTGTTGCTTTCTTTGCTTTTTTCCTTCCCGTTTTTTTAGTCTATTCTCGCCTTTCCCTTTTCTCCTTTTAGGATCCGTGTTTTTTTGCACCTTTCTTTCGTCGTTTTGTTCTGTTTTCCCTCTTGTCTTGTTCCTTTTCCTGTTTTCTTCTACTTCCTTTTTTTTTTTCTTGGTCTGTCTTCTTTCTTTTCGGTCGTTTTCCCGCTTTTCCTTTTCTTTTCCTGTTTCTCTTCTTTTTTTCTTTTGCGCTCCTCTTTCCTCTCCTTCCTTTTTTTTTTTCACGCTTTTGGCTTTTGTTTTGTCCTTTCTTGTTTGTGTTCTGTGTTCTTTTTTCTCTTTTTTTACTTCTTTTTACTCCTACTTTTCCTCTCCTTCTTTTGTTTCGCATTACTCCATCTTTCTCTCCCCCTCTGTTACTTTCCTTTTTGCGTTCGCTCTTCTTCTTCACTTCTTTGGTCTTGCTGAGTCCTTTTTTGTTTTTTTGTTTTTCATTGTTGTATGGTGTTGTTTTCTTGTTTTTTCGCTTTTCTCTTTTCTCTTTTTTCGGTTCTTTCTCCTGCCTGGTTTTTTGTCCGTACCTTTTTTTTGTGCTCTCGCGTCCGTCCCTATAGCCCCTTCTTTCGTGTTTGTTCCTTTCACTTCTCATCAACGTTTCTGTGTTCTTTTTTATTCTTTTTCTTGCCGTCCTTTCTAACGTTTTTTCTTTTCTTCCCTTTTTTTTTCCTGTTCTTGTTTTTTTCACGACCCACTGTTCCTCTTTTCGTCTTTTTTTGTTGCTCTTCTTCCCCCCTCACCCCCCAGGTTGGTGTACTCCCTGTTTTCGACGCTCTTCTTGTTTCTTTATTTGTTCTTTGTTGCTTGTTGCCGTCTTTTTTCTTTCCTTCTTTTTACTTGCCTGTTTTATTCTTTCCTCTTTTTCCCCGTCTTTTCTTTTTTTTTGGCTTCCTTTCACTTGTCCCTTACTTTTTTGTCTTCTTTTCTCCTCGCCCGTTTCTTCACTTTGTCGTTGCTTCCTCGCTCTCTTCTGTTTCCTTCTTGCGCCCATTGTCTCGGTCTTTTCTCCTGTCCTTCTCTTTTTGTATCTACTCCTTTTTGCTCTTTTTTACCTTTTACTTCTTTTCTGACTGTTCTTTTTTTATTGGTTACTTCTTTTCTTTGTCCCCCTCCCTTCTTTTTTCCTCCTTTCTACACTTTTTTCTTTTTTCTTTTTTTTTTTTCCCTCTTCTTTCTTTTTTCCGTTATGTCGCTCCCATGTACTTACTGCGTGTGCTTGTCTTACTTTTCTTGTTTTCTTTTGCTTTTCCTTCCTTCGGATTTTTCTTTTCTATTGCTTTCCACCGCCGTTTTTTTCTTTTTTTTCCCTCCTCTGTTAACTGTTGGTTCGCGGTGCTTGTTTTCTTTAGTTTTTTCTTTTTTTCTTCCTTTTTTTCTTTTTTTTTGGCTTTCTTCCTTCTTTGTTTCCTCTTCCTTTACTTTCCCTTCTTCTTGTCTCCTCCTTTCTTTTTTTTTCTTTTGTCACTTTGGCTCACCTCCTTGTGTTTTTTCTTCTTTCCTTGCTTTTTTTTCTATTTGTTCTTCTCTTTTTCCTTTTTATTTACTGCCGTTTACCGCCTGTTTGTTCTTCTTTTCTCGCTTTCTTAGCTCTTTTCTTTTCCCTTTTCCTTTCCTTTCCTTCTTTTTTTTTTTGGTCTGTTGTTTTTTTTTTCTTGTACTTTCTCTTAAGCTTTTTCTTTCTTCTTTTTTCTTCGTTTTTCTTTGGTTCTTTCTTCTACTTTTTTCTATCCTTTTGCTTTGTTTTTCTTTTCTCTTACTTTTTTTTTTTCCTTCTCGCTTGTTTTTACTTTCTCTTCTATCTCTTTACTTGTTTTCTACCGATTTTGACTTTCGATCTCACTTCTCGCTCGTGGTATTTTTGTGGTGTGCGTCTCTTGTATCTGACCTCTCTTGTTTTTTTTTCTTCTTTTACCCGCTTTTCGTTTCTCTTCTTTCATTTTGCTTTTTTTTCTTACCTTTCCTTTAGGTTTCTTTCTTTTCTTCTCTTTTTTTTTTGTCCTATGTCTTTTTCTACTTTCCTTTCTTTTACTGGCTCTTACTGGTGTTTTCTTTTCTTTTCGTTTTTCCTTTCCGCTCTTTCCTACCCTCTCTTTCTTCTCCTGTCTTTGTTTCACTTCTCTTCTGCTTCCGTCCTTTTCCTTTTACTGTCTGTTTCGTGCTCTCGCTTTTTGGTGTTCTTTCTTTTTATCTTTACTTCTCTTCCGTTTGTTTCCCGTTTTCCTTATGCTCCTTCCTTCTACTCTTCTTCTTTGTCTTTCTTGGTTCCCTTCTTTTTTTTAACCCTCCTCTTTTTTTTTGTGCTTACTTCTTTACCCCTCACTCTTTCTTTACCTCTCTCTTTTTTTTTTTTCACTTTTTCTTTGTGTCTTGTCTGTCTTATTTTTTTTTCTTTACTCTTTCTCTTTCTTCTCGTCTTTTTTTCTGTCTTTTCTTCTTTTTTCTCCTACTTCTCTCTTTGTTTTTTTCGTCATTGAGCTGCTTTCTTTTTCTTCACCTTTTTTTCTTTCTTTTTGTTTTTTTTTGTTTCTCCCTTCTTTCCTTTCTTTCTTCGTCTACTCTTTCCCCCTTTCCTACCTTGTCCCTTATTTTCTCTTTTTGTTTTCGTTTGTTTGCTTTGTGTTGTCTTTCTCTGGTCTTGTCCTGTTTTCTGTTTTTATTCTGTTTCATCTTTGCCTTTGCTTTTGCCGGCTATCTCTTTTTGTTTTTTACCGCGTCGTTTTTCGTTGTTTTTCTGGTTATGTCCTCGTTTGCCTTTTTTTTTTTCTTGCCTTTGTCTGTGTTTTGTCGTCTGTTTTCTTGCTCTTTCTTTGAGTACTTTTGTGTTGTTCTCCCCTGTGTTTCGTTTCTTTATTTTTCTGTTCTTTGTTTTTCCTTCGTTGTCTTTTGTCTTTTTCTTTGTGTTTTTGCTGGTCGTCTTTGCGTTAGTCTCCTTCCTTGTTCTGGACGTCTTTTTTTTTTGTCCCTTTTTCTCTTTTTTTGTTCGTACTTCCTGTTCCTAGGTTTTTTCTGCTCTTCGTTCTTTTCTTTCTTCTTTCTTTACTCGCTTCCGTTCCTTTTTTCTTGTTCGTGTCTTTTTTTTTCGGTTTACGTTTTTTTTTCTTTTTTTTTGTTTTTTTTGCTATTTATTCCCCCACCCCCCCTTGGTTTTACTTCTCTCGTTTCGTATTGTTTTTTTACGGGTTGTCTTTGTCTGGTGCTTTTGTTTGTTTCTGTGTTGTGTTCCGTTGCTTCTGTTTGGTTTTTGGCACTGCGCGTGTTGGCTTAGTCGTGCTTTCTTTCGTTCTGTCTCTACTTTTGTCTTTCGACCTTCTTTTTTTTTTTTTCTCTCTCCTTCTTTCTGTCTTCTTTTTGTGTTTTTATCAGTTCGTGTCTCTTCGTGTTTTGTGGACGTTCTGTCTTTCGCCGTTCTTTGCCTACTTGTGTTCTTATTCCTTGAGTGTCTTTTTGTCGTCTGTCACTTCTACCGTCTGGTCTCTCACTGTCTGTGTTCTGCTTTTTCTCTTACTTGCGTTCTACCTCTTTCCCCTTTTTGTCTGTTTTTCTTGCTTTTTCTTCTACTTCGAGTGCCCTTTTTTCTGCTTCCTTTCTTTTCTCTTTTTCGTTTCTTCTTGTTTTCTTCTGCTTTTGCCTTACTTCTTTTTCTCCCATTTTTGTTGATCCTTTCTGTGGCTGTTTCTCGCTTCTTTTTTTTCTCCTTTCTTTTCTGTTGCTTCTTCTCTCTGGTTACACCGTTTTCTATGCGTCCTCGTGTTTTGTTTTTGTTCCCTGTTCTTTTTTTGTGTACTTCTTGTTTTTCCCTCCTTTCTTTCTACCTTCTTCTGTCCTTGGTTCCTCTTTTCGTTCCTTTGTCACTTTTGTTTTTTTTTGTTCTCTCTGCCTTTTTTTTGTTTAATTTTTTGTGTTTTCTTCTCTGTTTTTCTGCCGGTTTCTTTCTGTTGCATCGTTTTCTTGCCCCTTCTGCTTTCGTTCGTTGTGTCTTCTGATCGCTCCCGTGGGCTTCCTCCCCTTTTTGGTTGTGATTCTACTTGTTTCTTTGTCTCCCACTTTCTTTCTTCCTGGTTACTTTCTCGTTTTCCGTTTTTCCTTTGTATGGCTTTTCGTTCTTTCTCTTTTTTTTGCGCTCTTTCGTTTGTGTGTTTTTGTCTTTCTTTTTTTCCTGTTTGTTCTGTCCTGCTTGTGTTTTTCTTTTTTTTTTCTGTTTGGTCTCCTTTCGTTCTTTTTTTTTTGTATCCGGTTTTCTCTTGACGGTCAGTTTTTTTTTGTCTTTATTACGTTCCTTACTGTCCTTTTCTCTCCCTGTCTTTGCTTGTTGTCTTTTTTTGCTTTTTTTTTCCTTTTCTTCGGGGCGCTTTATCTTTTTGTTTGTTTTGTCGCGCTCACTTTTGCCTGTCGTCTTCCCCCGCCCTCCCGCCCCTTGTGCTCTTTGTTTTTTTTCACATTGCTTGCTCCTTGTCTTCCTTTGTG
This sequence comes from Tanacetum coccineum, assembly GCA_026074375.1. Taxonomy (NCBI): domain Eukaryota; kingdom Viridiplantae; phylum Streptophyta; class Magnoliopsida; order Asterales; family Asteraceae; genus Tanacetum; species Tanacetum coccineum. The sequence goes on along the minus strand of BQNB010001536.1, from coordinate 53,275 downwards.
TCGTGTTGTGTTGTTGTTTCTTTCCGTTGTACTTGCTGGTGTTTTGTGTTTGTGCTGCTGGTCTGGGTTTTCTTTTCTTGCCCTTTTTTGCGCTTCTTTTTTTATTTATTGTCCTACTGTCATTTCCGTACTTCTTTTCCCTGTTTCCTCTATTCTTACTACCCGCTTCCGCTGTCTGTATTGCTGTCTCTCTTTCCTCTGTTTTGTTTTTTCGGTTTTTCGACCCTCTTTTCTTTTTGTGCTCTTTGCCGCTTTCCTTGCGTTGTGTTCCGTTTCTTTCTTACCTTCCGTGATTTTGTCTGGCGTGCCGTCTTTTGTGCTTCCTTGGTGCGTTTGACTGCCTTGGTGTTTCTTGGGTATCCCCCCCACCTTTGTTACTTCTTTTTTTATCGTCTTTTACTTTTTTTCTACCTTCTCTTTTCTTGTTTTTGTTCCCTAACCCAAACTTTGTTTTTCTTTGGTCTTGACTCCCGTGTTTTTGACGATTCCCTTCTACTCGTTTTTCTTTGTTTCTCTTAGCTTTTTCTTTTGTTTTATTTTCTTTTTTGTTCTTTTTCTTTTCCGCTTTTTTTTACCTCCTTGTTCCCTTTCTGCTCGTTTTCTTTCTTTTTCGCTTGTATTTTTCTTTGTGGTTGACTCCGTTTTCCTTTTTTTTTCTTCGTTCTTTTCTTCCTTTTTTTGTTTTTCTTTTTTTTTTTTACTTCTTTTCTTTTTGTTGTTGTGTTGCTGCTCCCTTTGTTGTTCGTTGTGCGCTACTTTTTCTCTTCTTTGTTCCTTTTCACTTTTCGTTGTTTCTTCTTCCTCTGTTTTTTTCCGTTCTGTCCTTTCCTCCCTCCTTTTCGTGTTTCTTTTTTTGTTTTACCTCCTCTTTCTTGTCCTGCTTCTTTCTGTTTTTTTACCTTTTCCTCTTTGTTTTCTGTCTCTCTTTTCTCCTCTCTCTCTTTCTCTTGTTTTGTCTGCCGTTTTTTGCTTCTCGTTGTTCTCTTCGCTGTGTCTTTTACTTTTTTTGACTTTTTTCTTTTCTTCTTTTCTTTTTTTTTCGCTTTGGTTTTGTTTTTTCTTTTTCCTTCTTTTTTTTGCTTTACCTACTTTCCTTTTTATCTTCTTCTTTTCCTTTTCCTTTATTTCTTTGCCTTTTTCTTTTTTTTCTCTGGCATTGTTTTCTTGATTTTTCTTTTCTTCCGTCCTCGTTTTCTTCTTGCTTTCTTTCTTTCTCCCCCCTTCGACTGAGGCCTCGTCGTTCCTTGTCTGCCTTTGTCTGTTTTTCTCTTAGTTTTGGTGTGTTCTGCGTTCTTTTGTTTGCGTTCTTTCTTTCCCGTACTCTCTTTTTTCTTCTTGCTTGTGCTCTGTTTTTGGGTTGTTTGACTGTTGTTTGTTTGTCTTTTTCTTTTTTTGCGCTCTCTTTGTGCTCCGCTTTTTGTATTTTCCTCGGTGGTTGCCTCTGTGTTCTTTTTTACTTTCTTATTGTTCCTTGTTTTATGTTCGTTCTTCTTTTCGTGTGTCTTGCCTTTCTTTATCTCCTTGCCCCCTGTTTTTGTTCGTCTTTCTTCTGTTCTCTTCTTGGCTCACGTTTTACCCCCCTCGTACAACCTTGTTCTCTTCTCTTTCTACTTTATAGCTTGTCTGTTTCTTGTCGTACTTTTCTTGTCGTGGGGGTTTCTTTACGCTGTTTTTTTCTTTCTTTTCTTTCTTTGTCTTTCTTTTTCTCTCTATTGTTGTGCTGTTATCTTTACTGGTTTCTCTTTTGGCTCTAGTTTTTGGTCTCGTTTGTCTCTTTCTTTTTGTGCTGTTGTTTTCCCCTTTATGTTTTTCTTCTTCTTACCTTTCCTGTCTGTTGTTGTCTTTCTTGTTTTTTCTCCGCTTTTTTGGTTTTTTTCTACGTTTATTATTCCCTCGTTTTCTTTTCCTCGTCTTTTTCTTCTTCTGTTTCCCCTGTTCGCTCCTTCTTTCTGGTACCTTTTTCCGTCTCTTCTCTCTGTCCTTTGCTGTCTCTTGTACTTTTTTGCTTCTCTCTACTTTCTAGTCTTCCCTTTTTTTTTTTTTTTTTCCCCCTTTGTTCTCTGCCATTGTACTCCCCCTGGTTTTTCTCTTCTTCTTTTTCTCTTTTCTGTTTTCTCCTCTCTTGACTGTTTGTTTCTTTTGTTGTCTTCTATCTTATTCTAGCTTTCTTCTCTTCTCTTTTTTTTTTTTTTGTCTTGTTTCTTGGTTGTTCTTGTTTCTTTTGATCCGTCTTCTGTCTCTTTCTCTCCCGTTTCTCTTGTCCTTTTTAACCACCTCTTGCTTTCTTTGCCTGTTTTTTCTTTTCGTTTTCCTCTGTCTTTCGCTTCCTTTCTTTTTTTTTTCTCTCTTCGTTTTCACCCCCCTCTTCCGTTCTTTGCCTGTCTCTCTGTGGTCTTTTTTTCTCTTTTTGTTCTTCTTTCCTTTTTTTTGTTTGCTTCTTTTATTTTTCACTTTTTCCTGTTTTTTGTGTTTCCTTCTACTTTTTTGGTGGTCGTCTGTTCTTTTACTTTGTTTTGCTCTTCTCTTTTTTTTCTCTCGGACTTGTCTTTGCTTCTTCGTTTTCTTCTGTTCTTTTTTCTCTACGTTTGACCCACTCCTCTTCTGTATCCTTTTCTCCTTTCTGTTTTTGTCTACTCCTTACCTTTGTGTCCTTTCTTTTTTTTCTTTTTGTTTTTCTTTTTTTCCCCTCCTTTTTACTTTTACTAGCTATGTTCCTTTTTTTGTTTCCTTTTTTTTGTCTCCCCTTTCTTTTCTGTTGTTTCTTTTTTCGCTTTTCTCGTGTTTTTTTATTGTTTCTTTTTTTTTCTCTTGTCCTTTTTTGGCTGTGTTTTCACTTGTTTCGTTCTTCTTTTTGTTCTGCCTTCTTCTTGCTGTTTTTGACTTCTTTTTTTGGCCTCTTCTCTTGTCTTTACCTTCTTCTTCTGTCGCTCTTGCTAGCTTGTGGATTTGTCCTCCGTTTTGTTGTTCTGTTTTGGCTACGTTCTTCCTTCTTTCCCGTTCCTCTTTCTACTGTCGCTTCTTTTTTTTTTTTCTTTCGTTTTTTCTACTTCTCTTTTCCATCTCGTACCTTCTTTTTCTCTTTTATTTCTTACCTTTCTTCTTTTCTTTCTTTTTTTGTTCTTTTTTTCTCTCTTTTCTTGCCCTTTGCTTGTGTTTTTTACTTTCCTTCTTCTTCGACTTCCAGCTACTTTCTTTTTCACTCCTTCTGTTCTTCTCTTCTCGTCTTGTTCTTTTTCGTGTTCTTGTCTTCTCCTTTTCTTGTTTCTGCGCGTGTTCTGCCTCTTTTACGTCTTTCGTTGTCCTTCTCTCGTCGTTCTCCTTTTTCCTGTGTTTCTCGTTTTTTTTTTGTCTTTTTTTTTCTTACTCTTTTTCTTTTTTTTTTCTTTCTTTGTTTCTTTCTCTTTACTCGCTTTCGTCTTTCTTGTGTTTTTTGGTCTTTTTTGTTCTCTCAGGCTCCCTTTTTGACGTCGTTGTTTCGTTGTTCTCTTATGCTTTCGTTCTCCTTTCTCTTTTTTTTCTTTTCCTTTGTCTTTTTGCTCTTTGTCTTTCTCTCTCTTTTTTCTCTGGCCGTCTGTTCTTTTTACCGCCTTTGGCCCGTTTTGTTTTCCTGTACCCCGCTTTCGTCTTTGCTTCTATTTGTCTCTTTTTATTTCTACCTTTTCTACCACTCGTTCCTGTTTTCGTTTCTTTTGTCTGTTGTGTTTTTTGTCCTGTTTTGTTTGTTTTTACTTTTTTTCTTTTTTGGTCGGTCTCTTCGTTTGTTTTTTTCTTTTTTTTCGGCGTTCTTCTTGCGTTTTTGTCTCTTCTGCTTTTTAGCATCCTTATTGGCTGTCCTTTTACTTCTCCTTGGCTCTCTGCTTCTTTTTTCTTGTTTGTTTCTTGTTCTGCTCTTGTTTCGTTCTGGCTTTTCTCTTTTTCTTCGTCTCCTTTTCTTCTTCCTAGCTTTGGTGGTTTTGTCTTTCTGTTTGTTTTTCCTTTCTTCTTTACTTTCTTTTTCTTCTGTTTTTTTTTTCTTTTCTTTTTTCACTTTTGTTTTTCTTTGTTTTTCTTCTTTGTTTTCTCGTTTCCTTTTGTTGGCACTCTTTCTCTGTCTTCTTCATTCCTCTCTCTATGTCGTTGTTGTCCTTCTGTGTTTTCTGTTTGTTTTACCTTGTTTTTCCGTTTTCATCTCTTTCTTTTAACTTTTCCGCTCCGATTTCGCCTGTTTTTGTTTGTTGTCTGTCTTTTCTCGATCGACCGCTCCCTTTTTTTATTCATCTTCTTTTTACTCCTTTTTTCGCCCTTTTCTTTGCGTTTGTTTTTTGCGCTCTTCTGTTCCTCTTTCTTTTTACTTTTTTGTCTTTTTTTTTGTCCCTGCGATTTTTTACTTTCTTTCTTTGTTGCGTTGACTTCTTCTTTTTCGTGTTTTGTACTCTCTTCCTTTCCTAGCTTGTTCCTTCGTCCTTTGTTTTCTTTCCGTGTGCCTCTTTTCTTTTTTCTGCTGCTATTCCTTCTTGTTATGCTGTCTTCCTTTCCTCTTTTGGTCTTTTCCTGTTTTTTCCTTTTTTCTTCTTTCTGTTTAGCGTCGCTCTTTTTCCTCTCTTTTCCTTCTTGTGTCTTATTCGCTGTTTTCTCGCTTTCTCTTTGCCCTTCCTTGTTCTTCTAGTTCTTCTTTTTCTCGCTTCTTTTTTTTTTTTTTTTTTTTTTATTGGTTTCTTTTGTACTTCTTTTTTCTGTTTTCTTTTGTCGTTTCCTTTTTCTTTTTTGGTTCTTTTTCGTCTTCGTTTTCTTGCGTCTTTCGGTTCCTTGCTAGTTCGTGTTCCCTTCTTCGTTTTCTCTATTTGCCTTTCTTTTATTTGCTCTTTGTGTTTTTTGTTTTTTGTTGTGTTCTGCTCTTCTTATGCTTTGTTTTTCTTTTTTTTTACTTCTTTGTCTCTCCTTCTTGCTTTCTTGTTCTTTTTGTCTTTCCTTCTTCTGGCTTTTTCCGTTCCTTTCGTTTTTCTTTCCTTGGTGTTTGTTTGCGCTTGTTGTGTTTTTTTTTGGCTTTTTTCTCTTTTCTTTTACTCGTTTTTTGATTTCCAACTGTTTTTTTGTTTTTCTTGCTTTGTTGTCTCTACTTGGTCTTTTTTTGTTTCCTGCCCCCTGTTCCTTCCTTGCTTTTTTTTTCATTTTCGTCTCCGTTTCTACTGTTTTTTCCCTCAACTCTTCTCTCCTTTCTCGTCCTGGTGCTTCGCTTTTCTTTCTTTTCTTTTTTTTTGTTCTTTTGGCTTCGCTTTCTTTCCCTTTCTTGTTTTTTTTCTTTCGTGTTTTCTGTTGCCTACGTCTTATATTTTGTCGAGTTTTTTGTGACTCTTCCCTGGGTTGCTCTTTTGTTTTTTTCTCTTATTCCTTCTACTCTTCGTCTGTTTGTATCTTTTTGTTTGTTTGCTTTTAGTTCTGTTTCTCTTTTCCCTTTATTTGTTTTCCTTTTTTTGTACTATCCCTTTCTTTCTTTTTTTCTTTATCTTTTTTCTGTCCTTTCTTGCTGTTTTCCCTTTCTTGCCACGTTTTCTCCTCTTCTCTTTTTTTGTTACTCCGTCCTTTTTTTTCCCTTCTTTTTTCCCCGCTCTTTGTTTACTTTTTTCTTGTTTCTTTTTTCACCTCCTCTTCGCTGCTCCTGCTTTTCTTTTGCTCGTTGTGTCTTTTTTTGTTACTGCGGGTTTTCTTTTTTCCTGGCCTTGCTTGTCCTTTTTTAGTTCTTTTTTTTTTGATTTTTCTTCGCCTGGTTTTTTTTGCCCTCGTTTTGTTCTTCTGTGTCCCTCTGACTTGTCGTTGTACCTTTTTTCTTCCTCCTTTTCCCCTCTTTACTTTTTCTTTGAAACCTGTTTTCCTTCTCTTTGTTTTGTTTCTTTTTTTCCTTTGTGTTGTGGTTTCCTGTGTACTCTTTGGTACTTTCGTTGTGTCGTGTTTGCTTTTTGCGTTCCCCCCTTCTTTTTTTTTTTTTCTTTTTTTTTGCTTTCATCTTTTTTTTATTTCTTTGTTTTTCTGCTTCTTTTTCTTTGTTTTATGTAGTAGTTGCTCCTGTTTTTTTTTCTTCTCTGTGTTTGGCTGTTGTCCTGTGTTCTTCTTTTTATTATTCTCTTTGTCTTTCTTTTTTACTTTCTCTTTCTTTCTTGTTTTTTACGTCTACTCTTGCGTCGTCTACTTGTTTTCTCCCCTTTCTCCCCCTTTCTTCTGTTGTGTTTACCTCGGCTTTATTTTTCTTTCTATTTTTCCTTTTTTTTTTTTTTTTTTTGTGTCTTATCACTGTTCCCTTCTTGGGTTTCTTCTTGCTTTTTCTTGTTGTCCCCCCGCTTTTCTGTTTTTCTTTTCTTTTGTTATTGTATCTTGCTTGTCCGCCTTTTTTTTGCTTTTGCTCTCTTTCTGTCGGTTTCCTTGTCTTTTCGTTTTTTTTTCTTCTCGTCTTTTTCCCCCCTTTCTTTTTTTTCTTCGCTTTTCATTTTTTCTCCTTCGCTTGTTCTCCTTCTTTTTTAACCTTTGTGTCGTTTGTTTTTTGCTTCTTCTCCGCCTTTTTTTCTTGCTTTTATTTCTCCTCTTTTTCTTCTTTTTTACTGCTCTTCTTTCTCCTTTTTTTTCGTCGTTCTTGTTTGTCGCGCTGTCTTGCGTTTTATTTTTTTTTTTCTCCTCTTGTTGCTCTTCTTTTTCTTTTATTCTTGCTTTTCCTGTGTTGTGGACTTGTTCTTTTCTTTTCCTTTAGAAGAATGTTGATAGTGCATCATACCAGGCTCTTAGAGCTTGCTTCAATCCATATAGAGCTTTCCTTAGATGGTAAACTTTTTCTGGATGATCAGGATCAACGAACCCATCTAGTTGAGCAACATAAACCTCCTCTTTTAGTAGACCATTAAGAAATGTCGTTTTAACTTCCATCTGGTAGATTGGAAAAGATTTTTGTGCTGCGTAGTGATGCGTAAGTTGTTTTAAATAAATATATGCCAAGTTTTAAATATATAAAACTCGTCTACTAATACACGCATTAACGGGCAGAGAACACGATCATTTATAGTGTAGTAGATTGGTAAATCCGTGGTCGTCCCAAGAGCTAAGGTTTACTAGTTCAAATTTGATTATGTCCCGTTTGAAATGTTTTTAAAGTTGATTTTAATAAGTACAGGAAACTAAATGAAATAAAGTAAAGTGATAGAAGAATTCAGGGAGAAAAGCGTGCTAACCTAACTATTTCATTACTAATGCTATGATTACATTTTCCTATGCAATGTTCAATTATAAGTTCCATTAGTGTTTCTAATATCGACAGACCCGAATTAGCATTTCAGGATTGTCCTATACCCACTCTGCGATCTCACATTCCCCTACGATCACATGAGCAGGGCATCTAAGTTTGTAGTGGTTAATCCCCAACAATCCTTAAGACCAATCTATAAGCTAAACCAATTATCAACCCCCTCGGAAAGAGTTTATGTGATTTTTAAGTATTTAATATGGCAAAGGAGATAATGTGGTAAATTCCTACACTAGGGATATGTGCCAAGCTACCCTAGTACCCCGCTAATCCCAGGTTCAACAAGGTAAGTCTAATAACAGGATTAACAAGATCTAAGCCACACTCTATACTACCAAAACACATGGATCAATGAAAGGCTATAAGGATATCTAACAGATGCATAATTGAACAAGAAACAATAATCATATCAATAGCAATTACATGGTTAGGCCAGCACTAAGAGTGCTTAGCCGCTCATGGTAACAGAAATGTAAGAAATAATGAAAGTAAACATGGATTGAATCATCATTGTTCTTATAGTGAATGTTACGAACGATTAAATACAAGAATTATGTAAAGTGACTTCTCTCTAGGACTCTTGGTGAAATGCTTCAGACCTTGGGTGCTTGGTTCACCCCTTTAGACTGTGTTGTGAAGTGTGGAATTGAGTGATGATGAATGAGCCGGATGAGGGCTCTATTTATATATTTTGAAACTGTTACGACGTAACCCTTATGAGACATTACGCTGTAACCTTGCTACATAGGCTTCCAATCATCTAGGCTAAAATGATGTTATGACATAACCTTGTCGCCTATGTTATGCCTTAACGCTGACTCGGATAAATCATCTTCTATGAATTTTGAATGTTACGGCGTAAAGTAGGAGAGGCTTTACGCCGTAAAAGCTGTGATGACTCATTTCTTCTTTAAAATATGTTATGGGGTAATCCTTTGGGGATGTTGCGCCGTAACAAGCCTTGAACTCTTCACTTCAGTGCATTTCATGTACAAATCCCACGTCTTTTGCTAAAATGCTCACTTGATCCCTGAAAACTAAATATAAACAATTAAGTAACGTTTTCAGACATTTATAACATATTTATAAGTATTTTGATAGGGATATTGATATTAAAATGTATTAACTATTTGATGTTTTCAAATATCCCCCCACTTGACTTCTACTTGCCCTCAAGTAGAACCGTTTAGAATAATTCATAAAAAGATTTCCCCAATTAATCTTGGAGAAATGAATTTATAAGTTACTTATGCTAGAAAATATCAAAGCCAAACACCTCACAAAAAGGGGATAAAAACACTCAACTCTCATTACTAATCTAAGTGTTTCATTTCAAAGTGATCACTTAGTTGTACAATTATAGCATGTATTCTATCATAAGATTGGAAAGTACACAAGTCTCCACCAACTAGAATTAGGGTGTAAACAGTCTCAAAAGCAACATGGGTGACAAACAGGTTTAAGGGTGAATCATCCTGCAGTCCTTTTCCAAAAGCGTTACACCAACAAGGGTGACAAAATTACATATACACATCCATTACGATGGAATAGACATACATGATTGCAATTAAATTCCTCATCGAGCAAAACCAATGGCCGGGATGTAGACCGATATAGGGTAGGATAAGACACAGGATACACAATAATTGTTGTTAAATAAAAACATGAAACAAATAGTCTAAAGTAATCTAAGGTTGTCATAACTAGCTACTGTTTATCCATAAGTCCAAGAGTCTAAGTCCAAAAATCTGATCTTCAATAATGGGCTACTAGCTCCATTCTTCATAATCATTAAGATGGCTTATAGTTGCACCATCTTTACATTTTTAGCACATAGATGGCTTATATTTGCACCATCATTTTTTAAATATACAAATGCTACAGGAGTTTACATCTTTTTATTATTGCCCCTGCAGCGTTTGATATAATTCATACGTCCCCCCAGTTGAGATGAACAATATCGAAAATGATGATATAGGAGGTCTTTATAGATCATTAATGATTGGTCTTCCACGAATGCAGAAAATTTCTGTACCCATTCTCCCGAACCATAGACTTAAGTAGCCAGAGATTTCAACGCTAGGAAAAATAAAGACTATAGGGAAGGCTAAGGCAAAATGGTGTAACGAAACATATAGGGTTTAAACAGGGATTGGCTTAACAAGGTAATTCAGGGGTATTTTGCACTAACATTGAGTGCAACAAAGGGTTTTACAAGGGGAGAGTAGGAACCAAGAATCACTTCACTTTACCATAATCAAACCAAGAAATAAAGATAAGAAGATGAGAAGAAAAGAGAAGGAAGAACTAGAGAGAGAAACAAGAGAGATAAAGAAGAGAGAAAAAGAGAATGGTTAATTCAAGCAAATGTGTGAAAAACAAATAAGAACCAACACCCTTTTCCTTGGTGGAAAAGGGTTTATATACCTACACTTGGGCTGGCCTCTATTAGGCATAATGGGCCGTATGTTATGTCTATTGGGTCGGGCTTGGGATTACTTTGGGCTTAGGCCCAATACACATACAATATTAGATTAACTAACAAGCCCGATATCCGTAACTTAGCCTATTACAACTTATATTTAATTAAAGACCGAAGCTTCCTTGATGAATGACCGAGCTTCCTTGTTTGACTTAATATTTTGAGGCTAACAAGCGAGGTCTTGAACCTTGAAACAAGCTTCCTTGTTTGACTCGATATTTTGAGGCTAAAAATCTCCCCCGAAGCTTGGTTTCTGACAGATTCTGAGCTTCCATGTTCACAATCATAACATGGTCTTAGATTTCTTGATATTGCTTTGACATTGAGTTCTTGAGTCCTGTTCTTGGTCTTTATCTTTGTTGTAGGCTTGTTCCTTCATGCTGTGTGATCTTTGATCTTGAGCCCTTTTCTTTTTGACTTTGTCTTTTGTTCTGAGATCTTTCAATCTTTTCCTTGTTTGTCTTTATCGTCTTTGCCATCTTGTGTCTTGACCAACATGCTCATACTATGCATCATCTTAAAAGCTTGCTAACAATCTCCCTTGACAATATTTTTCTTGATAATAATAATAACTTTTAGGAAGATCTTGAATATCAGAGTTTGTGGAAGTCTTTGTATTTAATTCTTGAGCTTTCTTGATTCTTGAATCTTGATTCTTATAGTATGTCTTTGTAGCTTGTGTATGAGCATGTGGTAATGAATTTGACTCAGCTGGAGTGAGGCTGCAACACCATCGTTTGTACCTGTATTGTAATGTTAGTGATAAACAGCAGATATGGACGAATATGGCTTTGTCATTCGTCGAGATTCGGTTGCATTAACCTCCGGTTCCGTAAGGACCGTTTTACAGTATAAATATTATACATGTGATCAGGTAGGCTCGTTTTAGAAGAACCACCTTGATAGGGTTTCTAGCTTAAAGTGTTAGATCCTCTAACGCAGAAGCATTAGATTCATCATACTTGCTTGTTCTCAATACCAGAACGTCTCAAAGCAGATAACACGGTAAGAGTGAATCATACAGTTACTATCTTTCTGATTAAGTCTTCAATTCATTTACTAGACCAATTTGATATCCAGTTGACACAAGATTGATTCATATAGAATCTCGTAAGTCAGCTACCGCAGAGTTGTTTGAGGTTTACTCTGGAAGGATTTTCATTCGTCACTATAAATACAAAAGAGCATCACTCTGAATGTTCTTGCAAAATTACAAGGATAATGCGTAGGACTCTTATTAATAGCTTGTGAATTTATTGGTGTTCAACAAGTGTTTGTCATAAAATGTGTCCTAATGAGATTTATTTATTGATCTCTTGGCTTTAGACTCGATTAGTGTGTTTTAGTTTTAGTAGACGGAGGCTGGAGCAAACTGCCACCTTTTCAATATCAACAGTCTCAGAGTGAGATGTCAATAGATAATGTGTGTATCTCCGTGACAAATGAGAAAGTATCTTTTGAGAGAAACTTGAATGGCTGGGAAGGATTGTGCATTGCATCACTGGGTCCATGATGTCATTCTTCAATATCAAAATTTATCTTTTTGAAAACCGATAGATTATGTATTGACTTGATTTTTTCTTAAATATGTGTGGAAGGCTTCTTTCTTTTCACCCTTTATCCATATATTTTTTTAATTCTTCAACCCCTTCAATGCTTACCAAGATGTCATTACTAACACCTTGTTGTGATGGTTCTAGTGTTAACTCATGTATTAGTCGGCATTATTTCTTTATTCTCATTCATCTCCAATCATACCTAAGGACTGCTATTTCTAACTATGGAGTGTCCTTGGGTAGATCCCTCTAGTTCTGGTTGGATCATATGACTAATACCTAACATAATCACCTTATGATTTCAAATTCGTCATGAATTAAGATGTTGTTGGGTATAAGATCGTAACCATAAAACCATTTTTAAAATCAATCAAAGTGTTTGATATAAATTAAAACGTTTAAAACTTTGAGAGTTTCATTCTCTTAAAATGCCCCCCTACACATGTGCATCGATATTCAAAATTGTTTCGCACATGGAGGAAAGAGTTATGCACTTAGAGTCTTAAAGATCACATTTTTCTTGATCACTTTTTCTCCCCTTATGGAAATAACTAATCTCTTAGTTTTTTTTATACCAATTGATTAAAATTTGAGACATGAAAATGTTGCATGGGGAGAAAAATGTTGACACCTACTGATAACTGCCTTTTTAGGGGTAATTATAATATATATATATAGTATACTTATTCCAAAAGATTCAAAGAAATTACTTTTGATGAAAGTAAAATCAAAAATCTCCCGAGTCGTTCTCCCAACGAGGCGTGCAATGGAAAGTCGAGAGTCGGTTTGATATTTGATGTTTGAATATAACAAGGCTTTGAATGGATTTTCTAATTCTACGGAAAAAATAAGTAAAAGGCAAGCTATACTAAAAACGAAATCAATTACGAAATTAAAAACGTAAACGGGACGTAAAAACGTGACCTAAAACCTAAATTATCAAAATTTAATCCTAAAATGATTATTTAACTTTTAATAAATCACAAGTGACTAAAATGCAAGAACAAAGAAAAGTAAATAAAAAACGTAAGCATTTAAAGTGAAAAAAGAAGAAAAACCATAACGGGATCAAATCCCGTTCTTTAAAAAACAAAATTCTAAAATTTTAACCCTATAAAAGCAAAATTATTTTTCCTAAGTCCTAAATGATAAAAGAAAATTAAAAAAAAAGAATTATATTTTTTTGACTTTTATATTTTTTTATATGAATTAAAAACTGATTTAATGAAATTAAATGATTAAAAATACTAAATTAATTCCTAAAAATCTAAAAAATTCAGGGAAAGTAGATTAAACAGTTAAAATCCTAAGAAAAATAAAAAGGAGTTACCAGCTTATTGGAATAAGCCAGTAATAAGCTAATAAGTGCTGAATGGTAAAAAGGCAAAATGTGTATAAAAGATAAATAAGTTGTAGGGCTAACAGATAGCCCTACTGGTGCCAATGGTTAGTGTGGGACGTGTGTGTGCTAAAGGGGAGGTCATGGGTTCGACCCCCATGCCTCTCCTTTTTTTGAAAACATTTTTTTTCAATTTTCTTTTTAAAAACTTAAAGTACAGTAAAAAATAAGCAACTTTAAAAATAATAACTTTTTCTAAAAACTTATAAATAAGCAGGAAAAGCTCAAATAAGGTGACAGAATACTAATTTTTAAACTAAGTGACTTAAAAGCTAAAACTGTTTTGGATTTTTAAACTTAATAAGCTAATGAAAAAGAAAGATAAGCAAAAACAGATACTCAACTACACCTATTAAGCACTTAAGAACAAAATTAAGCCAAGAAAACAGACAAATAAGCACTTTGACCAAAAACTAGTAAACAGACAGCCTAAGTGACACTTTTGGGCTTATTTTTAAGCACTCAATCAGAACCTTATGGCCATAAGGCTTATATGAGCTTAAAGATTGTCCTAAGGGCTTCTAAAATCAGCAAATACAAATGAATTTGAAAATCAAATAAGCCCTGAAAAAGGCTTGTGAAAAGGGCTGTTTTTACTCAGCAGCTGCTGATTTTTTTTGGTTTTTCTTAAAAGAGAAAAGGGCTTATGCAGCCCTAAAATAAGCTAATATAAGCTAATGTAAAAACTCAAAATCTACAAACAGATAAAGATCAGCAGCTAAAAAGCTTGTGCTCAAAGTTTCAAAGCCTGAAATAACCTAAAAATAATCTAAAAATGAGAATGAAAATTGCTAAAAACTGACCCACTACTTTGTTAATCCAAAACTGTTTTGACCCATTTACTAAAAAAATGAAATAGTGCACTGACTTTGAATACCAGATACAAAACATGATTTATGATGTATTATGAGCTTGGAAAACACAACATGACACCTTAAAACTTAAAGTTGAACTCATAACAGATTTAGAACTTGTGGACTTCACAGATTGAAACCTATGACTAGAAAAACTTGCAAATGACTTAAATCATGATTTAAACTTGCCTAAACATAAACTAAGACTTATTAATGATAGATTAAAACTGGTTTTTTGAAACTTAAAAGGTGCACAACAGTATTAACTGTTAAGTTAATACTGCTAGCTAAACACCCCCCTTAAATCTAAAAAAATGCATTTTAAGCTTATACAAACTGATTTTAAGCAAAAAGCTAGGATACCAGATAATGACTAAGTTTTAAAAAAACAATAATAAGCACATTTCAATCATAAATAAGCATTTTAAATAAGCAAATCACAATAAGCTTAAAAATGGTAAAAATCACAGATTATGTCTAAAACTCAAACAAATGCAATGAAAACCATAAGACAAGCATAATAAGCAATGAACAACAAAAATAAGCATAAATAAGCAATTCTAAATAGTAAATAAGCAATGATAAGCATAAATAGGCAGAAATGGAAAATGAAGCTAACCTTTGCCCTTTGCTCTAAACAAGGGCTTAAATAAACTTATTCAGCTTCCCTAAAGCTCTATCCTACCCAGCTTATCAAACTAAGCACTACTATTCATCCCATAAGCCCTTCCATTTCCAGCTTATCCCCCCCCAGCTTTATATTCCAAAAATGCTAATAACCAAATCTTTAGATCCAAAGACACTAAAACTTCAAAATCTATTGTAAAGTAGCTTATATAGTAAAACGCTTCTATAATCTTAGCCCAGCTTATAAAAAAGGACTTGTGAACAACAATAAGCTTGAATGCACAAAGATTAAAAAGACAGAGTTGCATAAACATAAAACTGAATTTTTCATTAAACTTTAAAAGGCTACAATGCTTTGAAATTTAAAGATAGAATTTAAAAGACAAAACATTTAAAAGTAAAGTTAAACTACTCCTAAAATTACACTAGATACTTTTACAATGAAAAATTAAGCCTATATATGTAACCGAATAAGCTAGCACTTGTGCTTGTTGTGTTTTTGTTGTGAGAGACTTCAAAGTCATGATCTTAACCCTTCATTTGTCTTTTTCATAAAGTCAATCAATCTCAGCCCTTGGTTTTGCCTTCAAAACACCAACCAATGATGTTTCATGGGATTGCCAGTGTGTAAATTGGGGTTTGTGAAGTGGGGTAGGCATTGGGGTCGTAGAGAGTTGATGGGAAAGTTGATAGATTTTTTGTCGTAGTAGCAGGGGAAGGATTTCTTTGGGGAAGAAAAACAATAAAAGGCAGAAAAAATTTTACATTGGGTTTTGGCCAGGTAAACAGGGAAAGGTTTATGGAAAAGGCGAATTTAGGTCCCTCATCGTTGTATATTTAGTTCAATGAATGTCCTTTGTGTGAAATAAGGTAAAGGGTTGGCAGGTTTATGTCCCTAAGTTAAAATTTTAATAGCATGAATGGTCCTTAAGGACTAACAGAAGTGTTAACAGGATAAGGGATTTGAAGCTTAAAATCAGTATAAAGTAGTTGGGCCTTTGGTATGTTGTTTTGGGCGAGAATAATATAAAAGGTTATGGGCCCCTTTTTCCGCTTCTAATCCTTCATATGATACATTAATGGGCTGACCCGCCCCATTAGATGGGTACGGGTGGGCCCATTATGTATTTCTTTGTTTTTTGGCTTCGTCTTTGACCTTTGACTTTGTCGGGGTTGACTTTGTCGGGGTTGACTTTGACTTTGACTTTGACTATGTCCATTCTGTGCTCGGTTTTGTCGTTTTTGGCTTTGTTTTTCGTCCCTTTGTCAGATATCCATTTCCTGCACAATATAAATGAAAACATACACATACAATGTATTTTTGGTACGTTTTTGGTCATTTAAGTCCGTTTTTAAAGGTCAAAGGTATGTGTATTTAGGCACATACCAAAATCCCCCATACTAAACTATTGCCGTGTCCTCACGCAATGCTATAAGTAAACACTTAAGAAACCAAGAATCTTAATCCCCCTCGACTAATTACCTCAAAAAGTAGCTAAGTGTTCGTCAAGGGGAATTAAAGAATCAACAGTTTAGAAAAGCCTCGTTTTGACCATTTTTTATATTTACACTAACTTCTACTAATATTTTTGTATTTTTCCTTTTTCATTTTCTCAACTAACTAACATGTTTGACTTTCGTTATTTTATAACTTTATTGGATCATAGCAACAAGAAACATTTTAATCCTAAAATTCCCAAAAGGATAAATTCATCGTCCTCATACTTTCACTTATTCCAAACCAAGCTTATAAAACGAAATCACCTTTAAAAATAAGTTAAGATGCTAACACTACTCAATACTTGATTAACTTGTGAACTTTTTCACTCCCGACAATTATTATATATTAGGTGAAAGGCTGTATTTCGAATTTCAACCATGGATCAACGTTTTGTAAAATCTCTATGCTATCGGACGTTCCACCCGAGGAATAATGAGGTTTGAAGGCGAGATCAGTCCATGTACGCATTCATGCTCGGCACATCCCAACCTTTGGCTAATTGACCAGGCTTTGACACCCCACAAGACTAGTATCGGGACTCACGGTACCTTCAGATTTCAAAATCTCTTAGGTTCTCGTTTAGACATAAAATCACACTAAAACAAAATATCCTTAGTTCAAAAGCCTATTTAAATTTTAAAGAAAAAGAGGTTTTCCCTATATTTATTTAAATCACATTTATTTACACATCCATTAAAACTAATGAGACATCCTTACCTTTTAGAAGGCTTGCAACATCGGTTTGTGAGCCGGAAAGATGCAGCAAACTTTATCAAACTCGGAATAAATACTGTGTGGCCTTATTTAAATAAGACCAGCAACATCGTATTGTGAGCCGGCACAGATGCAGTAAACTTTTATTAGCCCACAGTTTATATAATGGGTTACCATCATCATCTTTTTTTCCATTTTTCATTTTTTTATTACATTTTTTTAACATATTAATACCACATAATAGGAGAAAATTTCGTTTTAGAAAATTTAAGTATAAATTTGAACTAAAATTATTGATATCGACTATGCTTCAAAAATTGTTGATTTAAGTTTAATTTTGGAAGAGAGCACGTATTATTAGTCCGATTATAAGCTTATGGGAGAAAAAGCCACAAACTACACTTATGAGTTCTTAAGATTTCCAACTAATCCTTGTTTAGCATCTAACTCATAATTAACTCCTACTCATTATTCGTTCTTCACAAATTAAAATCTTAGTTAAAAATAATCCGCGAATGCTACGTCTAAACGTTAAGGAACAAGCTAGAGCTCAACACGCTCAATCGAGTCAAAATTTATTCTAATTCTACCCAGCAGGAAAGTCAAATTGTGACAATAACAACTTATTTCTTTGTTTTGAATTTTTTAAATTTTTCAATTTTTGTATTTTGTGGAAAAAACGGATTATGACGTGAAGAACAACAGCTGCAGGCAAAATCAAATCGATAGATCCTCCCCCCCCGCCCAAACTAGAAAATTTAAACATTGTCCTCAATTTTTAAGAATGGTCTCTACGTAAATCCTAAGCCAATTATTAAGTATGCTCAAAGATAAACGTTAGTCGATAAGATTTGGATATTAGATTCCCAAAATGAAGCTGCGGATTTGAAGCTCGAGTGAACAAAAGACAAAACCACGAGCAAAAGAGGCTTCAAAAATCCGGGACAATCCTAGACAATCATCACAAAAACACAAAACACGGATTATGGAAGAGGCGAGCCTCCTCACAACATACTTATTCATTAATAAAACTAAGGGATAAGCATGGGTTGCCACCCACGAAGCGCTTGTTTAAGGTCACTTAGCTTGACCCGATCCCCCATACTTGAGCTGGTCAAGGGGGACAAAAATGGAGAAACGGAACATCCAAGTTAGGAATGTCCCCTCTAGAGATCATCATCGGGATTTCATTTAAAGCTTTCAAGCCCCGATGAGATGAGAGATGAGGAGATTTCTCTTCACTTGCAGCAAGAATACCAGGATTTACAACTTTGTTCTCATTTTCGGATAAAAATGGAAGCAAAGTGTCAATCACTGGTAAAGGAGGATCACGGATGAATGAGATAGAAAATTCATCCTATGATAGAAATATCTTGGATTGGACTCCAATGAATATCCCTGGATCGAAAATCTTGTTTCTAGTTCCGAAAGGAAAAGAAACTACAAGGTCGGATCCAAGGGAATCACTAGAAAGAGTGAAATCCGAATCCAAATGAAGGTTGGGATGGGTGGGCAAAACATTAGGCACATGAACTCTTGGTTCTCTAGTTTGGTTATCAAAAATATCCTCCACCACATCCATCGTAAAATTGCCCAGCTATGACTCATTCTTAAAGTAGAAGCAATCATACTCCGGTGGAGATATGATGTAAGAGAGTTCATCGACGAACTCCTCATGATAAAGGTCACTCCTATCGGCAGGAGGAAGCGGATGGATCGAAAGATTAAAGATGAACGAATCATATTGAGAAAAATCAGCATGAGTAGTGGTACTGCCACTACCCTTCTCTTTAATATGATCATAGAAAGCTTCATAATTAGGAAGAGAATAATCAAAATGAGTAGTGGTACTGCCACTACTAATCTCTTCCAGATTAAAGCAAAAAGTTTCAGATTCGAGTGAAGAATTATCAAAGGTGTTAGTCTCCTCTAAGAAAAAGTTAAGAGCTGTGGAGGAAGACTTGGTCACGAAATCAGAAGATAGAGTGGGATTATCTTTTAATGCTTCGATCTTAGCAATAAGAAGATTGACATTCAACAATTTTCACGAAGAATATCATCTTTGATTGCTAGAAGAATATCAGTATCAATCCCTCCAACTTCCGGGATAACAATCTCCACCACCTCTAAGCTGACGAGCTCAGAATCAGGAGGTGATGCCTCAACATACTCGATGTCGTCAATAGAGAAAGAATCATCATCAATCGAAGTGGAATAATCGTTAGAATCAGAGAAATCCTCAAATTGATCTTTTGAAATGTCAAGAGGCGGAGAATTATCACGAAAAGGCACATCACACATATTGTCGGGAATACCCTCGGACTCACTTGGGATTTAGACAAGGTTCTCGACACTAGACTTATTACTTCGTCTGATTCTGTTGCCGGAATAGTGTCAAGATGCTCATCCCCTATACTTAGAGAGTTATCGGGCTCCTCGGTTGATAAAACGGGTGTGATTGCAACACACGGAGGAAGTCCAGAAATAATAATATATCTCAAGGGAATAGAACTTTCCTCGTCATCGTCATCATTGTAGCAAATGGGAATCTTCTAATATCGAGCTTTAGCCGCTTGCTCTTCCGCAATTCGCTTTTCTTCTTCCTTCTTTTGCATATATTGTCCAATCATATCACATATGGATGTCATTTTCTCCATAATCTCATTTTAAGAATTGAGAAGCTCATTTTGAGCATTGAAGATAGGATGATTGACGGTATATTGTGGGGGTTGAAATTGGTCAAAACCGAAAGAATTAGAATCATAGCACGGATTAGGCTCGTAATAATTCATCGGTTGACATTGAAAAGTCTCTTAAGGACCCCTACAATCTTCACAACAAGGATATTGTTGTGGAAAACTCGGTGAAGTTTGTGGAAAATAATCAAAGTTTTGATTGAAACATGGGTCCTGATTGTAGACAAACGGGACTTGAGGTGGACAATCGTAACCATGATGGGCATCGTTCCCACATAACTCACAAGAGTATGGCACGTATTGGGGTTGTGGAGGTGGGTTAAAAACGTTAGGAGAATCATTGACAAAATTAGGAGTGGAATCATAAGTGAATAAATTTCCATCTCCAAAATAGCATGTCGGATCGAAACTTGGCAAAGTTTGTGGGAGCTCATCAACAGTTTGATTGTTGCATGGTTCCGGATTAGAGATAATCGGAACTTTCGGTGGACAATTATAGCCATAATGAGCACCGTTCCCACAAGACTTGAGCAAGTACATCGTGACAAAAGATATCATCTACGATATCACCACAATGTAACATCAATGGTGGTCAATAATGTGGAGGACTTTGTGAAGATTTTCACCGGGGTCCTGTTTGACAACGAATGGCTCTTGAGGAGCATTAACACGTTGGTATTGTCATTGGATGACTCGGAAGTATCTTGAAGGTCTTGGAAAATTCCATTTCACAACTATTTGTAACAAATCTTCCTTAAATTTCTTTCGTAAAAGAGCACATCCTCGACAATACGGACCATCAACCGGGTTTCCACACCTTGCACACTCCTCCATCGTTCGGAGGTCGGGAACTGGTAAACCATCTCCTCCCGCAGGAGGTGGTCCGTCATTACCGGCTCCGTTAGCGGCCATGTTGATTTCTTCAAAATCGTTCAAAGAATTAGGATCAACGCGAGTTCTTCTTCGAATTGTACGTTCGGGATCTTCGAGAGGTGGAAAAAGATTCCTTGTAGACGATCGAGTGCTCATACACTAAAAAGAAACATAAAAAGAGAAATTATACTAATTAATTTTTTTGGTTTTTCAACAATTGATTCGTAATTTATTTTAATAGAGAAAATGAGACCGGATAACTTAAACCAATAATCAATTTTCTTCACGGTAGCTCTCTAAAAGAAAAACACACAAAGGAGCGGAGGAGCGGGAAAGCGCGAAGCTATTAAAAACCTTCTCCTTTCGGGTCGTAGTTCCTCAGAACAACCCTCCTTATACCCCTCTTATAGTTTGTTAATCGATTAAAGGTGAGCCGTACCTCGCAAGTGACACAAAGGCAAGTTTTAAATCTTTGATTCGGGAACTTATTATGATAATGCTCAAGTTGAGAGCATTATATTAATGATGATTTTTATTATTTAAAGACAATATTTTTATGTTTTTGATTTTTTCTTGTTTTTATATACTAATAAAAGAAAATGAAAAATATTTTTGTATTTTTATATTTTTATAAAGAAAATAACTTCACAAGGAAGGATCTTCAAAGCACTAATTGTCAAACGTCGAAACGACAATCGCTTACACTCCTCCCCGGCAGCGGCGCCAAAAATTGACTCGATCCAAATACGTATATATAAAATAAATAATAATATAAATATGTGAGTATACTATCAATAATAGTAGATAAGTAAGTATTCCGTGAGGCTTTAAAAAGATTTCGCTTTTATCCAAAGCAAAACCCTAAAAACCTACCCGGGTCGTTTCCCAACGAGGTGTGCAATGGAAAGTCGAAAGTCGGTTTGATATTTTATGTTTGAATGGAACAAGATTTGATTGGGTTTTCTAAATCTACGGGAAAAAGCAATTAAAAGGCAATCTAAACTAAAAACAAAAGCAATTACTAAATTAAAAACGTAAACGAGAACGTAAAAACGCGACTAAAAAAACTAATTTATCAAAATTAAATCCTAAAATGATCTTTTTAACTTTTATGAGTCCTAATTGACTAAAATGCAAGAACTAAGAAAACTAAACCAAAAACGAAAGCGTTTAAAGCTTAAAATCATGAAAAACGTGAACGGGATCTAATCCCGTTCTTTAAAAATTCAAAATCTAAAATTTTAACCCTACGAAATCAAATCTAATTTTCCTAAGTGCTAAATGATAAAAGAATATTTTGAAAAAAAAATTATATTTTTTTTACTTTTATTTTTTTTTATTATGAATTAAAAACGATTTTAATAAGAAAAATTAATTAAAAATACTAAATAAACTTGGAAAAATTTGAAAAGATGCAGGAAAATACTTTGAGTTATGCTGGATCTAAGAAAAATGAAATGGGATTATACCAACTTAATTGGAATAACTAGTAATAAGCGCAAAATTTGGCTGCTACTTAAATGGGCTAAAATGGTATAAAGAATAAATAGCGAGTAGGGCTAACAGATAGCCCTACTGGTGCCAATGGTTAGTGTGTGTTTGTGGTGGGACGTGTGTGTGTAAAGGGAGAGGTCATGGGTTCGACCCCCATGCCTCTCCTTTTTTTGAAAACATTTTTTTTCTTTTTTCTTTTTAAAAAAAAACTTATAAAAGCAAAGTTGTAAATGAGCTTAAATTAAGCACTTTTTAAAACTGGGTATTATTTTTGAAAAGCTCTTAATAAGCTAGAAAATAGCTTATAAGATGACAGATTCACAAGTATTGCTTAAAACTTTAGAAAAACTAGCTGATGCATTTTACTAAAACCAAATAAGCTCTAAAAGCTAGACTTAAGGCCTGATAAGCTACAAACTAAATCTAAGGGACCTAATAAGCTAACCTAAGATTAACTTAAACATTATAAGCCACATAATTAAGCTTAAATAAGCCTACCAGTACTAACATTAAACTTAGCAGAACTAACTAACATCAAAACATATTTTAACATTATCCAAACCTAAAATTAAGCTAGTTAAACCTCAAGATAAGCTACAAAAACTAGAACCTAAGTAAATTAACAACTAAACTACATTATTAAGCCAAAAATTCAAGAATCTAAACAATTTAAAGGCAAGAAATCAAGGGTAAAGGCAAACTGTCACAGAGAGAATTGGGCTTTTTGGCCAAATTGTGCTTTTTACTACAGCATCAACTTTATAGCTTAATCAAATACAGCTCAAAACTTAAAACAAACCTCCAAAACAGATTTAAGATTCACCCTCCAAAATTCTTATGCTCAAAAAATCATAACCTAAAACCTAATCTAACTAACCTAAAAGTGAGATCAAAAATGGGTGAAAACTGAACCATAAATGGGAAATTTTAGACAGTTTTGACCCATTTGCTCTTAAACCTATAAAACAGATTCAAAACCCTTTTGACCAGATCTTAGGCCCAAAAAGGAATGTATCTTGAACATAAAAACATTAAACTTAAACCTCAAAACTGAAAATCAAAGAAATGCATATCAAACTTAAAATTACCATAGTATGACAAATCCAAATACACAAAACCTTAAAACTTGATTTAAACCTTAAACATTTATCAAAATCATATTGAAAGACTTCTATATTGATGTTTAAACTTAGAAAGTGGGTTGATTTGGTTTGAGCAGCACTAACCATGGGTTAGTGCTGTTTTGCCAAACACCCCTTTAAACAAGAGGAAATCATTTTAAGCTTATAAACCACAGATTTAAACCAAATTTTAGCAAGACCAGATGTTTAATAAATTATGTAACCAAGAACAAGCAATAAGCATCTTCTAAAAAGCACTTAAGAATAAGCAATAATAAGCACTATAAAGCTCTAAAACACAGTTTTTCACTAAGACATGAACAAATGTTATCTAAACATTAAACTAAGCATTATAAGCAGTAAACATCATGAATAAGCATAAATAAGCAAGAAATAACAGTAGAGAAGCAATGAATAAGCAGAAATAAGCAATAAGCACCTTTTGAGCAAAAATGTAAAAATGAAACTTACAATGGTCCTTAGCTTTTTGATAAAGAACTAAACACCCAAATCAGTTCCGAACCATCCTATAGCTTCCCATGAAGCACTAGACCATGGCCATCCATAATAAACCATGCTCCATGAATTCTTGACAGATTTTTGGTTTTTGGTGATTTTTATGAAAAGACTTAAACAAGCTTATGAGAAGCTTGTTTGAATTAACATAAGACTTTTAAGCTGAATTCAATAATATCTAAGTGACAATTTATATCAAAACAGATTTAAGATAAAATAAGCTTAAAACTTTGAATTTCATTAAACTGAAAAAAGATGATTACAATGCTTAAAAAGTAAATGACAAAATTTTAAATGACATTTTAAAGTAAAAATACAATAAAAATAAGACTAAAACTTAAAAACTACACTACTCCTAATTACCTTTTTCTTCTCTTTCTTCTTTCTTTTTATATGCTGTGAAGGTCCTTTGAGGAGTGCTTGTTGTGCTTTTTATGTGAGAGGCCTCAAACCTTCAATCATAGCCCTCTATTTTGAGTGCTCCCCAAGTTGTATGATCAAAGCCATCCATTTCTTGTCTTGTTCTATTGACGAATGGGGTTTCATGGGATTGCCAAGGTGGCATATGTCCCATGTGAAGTAGGGTTGAGGGTGTGATCTTATTTTGTCGTGGGGTTGCAGGGTGAGTGAGAGAGACAGGTGAATAGTGGTAGGGTTGAGGGTTTGGCGGGAAAATGGGTTAATTTAGGTTTTGGGTTAACAGGGGTGAAAGGTTTAGGATTTTGACAAGTTTAGTCCCTCAAGGTGTATATTATGTTTGCATCCATGGTCCTTATGGTGTAAAAGTTATAAATGATTTGACAATTTCAGTCCCTCATGTTATATAGGATTGTTACACCGTTAGTCCTTAAGGGCTAACGGGTGTTAAGTGTTTTTAGGTTTATGGTTTTGTGCTTGTGACGGGCCGGGTACAATGGTTAAAAGGGTTATAAGGATTTGGGCTTTTCAAGCTTTAAAAGCTTATAAGTCTTGTCATTAATAGCTTAATGGGCTGCCCCGACCCATTAGATGGGTAAGGGTGGCCCATTAAGTATTTCTTCGGTTACGGCTTCGGATTTGACTATGTCAGGGTTGACTTTTTGGTTGACTTTTGACTTTGACTTTTTGACTTCTCACGCTCTTTCCATTCCGTGCCCGATTTTGTCCGTTTTGCCTTTACATGATTGTGAAGTAGATCATGTGACTCGATCCAAATACGTATATATAAAATAAATAATAATATAAATACGTGAGGATACTATCAATAATAGTAGATAAGTAAGTATTTCGTGAGGCTTTTAAAAGATTTCGCTTTTATCCAAAACAAAACCCTAAAAACCTACCCGGGTCGTTTCCCAACGAGGTGTGCAATGGAAAGTCGAAAGTCGGTTTGATATTTGATGTTTGAATGGAAAAAAAGGCTTTGGATTGGTGGTTTTCTAAATCTACAGGAACAAGAAAAAGCAATTAAAAGGCAGTCTAATCTAAAAACAAAAGCATTACTAAATTAAAACGTATACAGGACGTAAAAAAACGCGACTAAAAAACTATTTATCATAATTACAGTCTTAAAATGATTCTTTTTACTTGTTATGAGTCTAATTTGGACGAAATGCAAAGAAACTAAGAAACTAAACCAAAAACGAAAGTGTTTAAAGCTTAAAATCACGAAAATCGTGAACGTGATCTAATCCCGTTCTTTAAAAAACTAAAATCTATAATTTTAACCCTACAAAAACAAATCTAATTTTCCTAAGTCCTCAATGATAAAAGAAAATTTTGAAAAAAAGAATTATATTTTTTTGACTTTTATATTTTTTATTATGAATTGAAAATGATTTTAATAAGAAAAATTAATTAAAAATACTAAATGAACTTGGAAAAATCTGAAAAAATGCAGGAAAATACTTGACTTATGCTGGATCTAAGAAAAATGAAATGGGATTACCAGCTTATTGGAATAAGCTGGTAATAAGCAAAATTTGGCTGCTAGCTTAAATTGGCTAAAATGGTATAAAGAATAAATAGCGAGTAGGGCTAACAGATAGCCCTACTGGTGCCAATGGTTAGTGTGTGTTTGTGGTGGGACGTGTGTGTGTCAAGGGAGAGGTCATGGGTTCGACCCCCATGCCTCTCCTTTTTTTGAAAACATATTTTTTTCTTTTTTCTTTTTTAAAAAAAACTTATAAAAGCAAAGTTGTAAATGAGCTTAAATTAAGCACTTTTTAAAACTGGGTATTATTTTTGAGAAGCTCTTAATAAGCTAGAAAATAGCTTATAAGATGACAGATTCACAAGTATTGCTTAAAACTTTTAGAAAAACTAGCTGATGCATTTTACTAAAACCAAATAAGCTCTAAAAGCTAGACTTAAGGCCTGATAAGCTACAAACTAAATCTAAGGGACCTAATAAGCTAACCTAAGCTTAACTTAAACATTATAAGCCACAAAATTAAGCTTAAATAAGCCTACCAGTACTAACATTAAACTTAGCAGAACTAACTAACATCAAAACAGATTTTAACATTATCCAAACCTAAAATTAAGCTAGTTAAACATCAAGATAAGCTACAAAAACTAGAACCTAAGTAAATTAACAACTAAACTACATTATTAAGCCATAAATTCAAGAATCTAAACAATTTAAAGGCAAGAAATCAAGGGTAAAGGCAAACTGTCACAGAGGGAATTGGGCTTTTTAGCTAAATTATGCTTTTTGCAGCCCACTTTTTAGCTTATCAAATAAGCTCAAAACTTAAAACAAACCTCAAACAGATTTAGTTCACCCTCCAATGAGCTTATGCTCAAAAAAATCATAACTGAAACACCTAAATCTAAACTAACCTAAAAGTGAGCTTCAAACGGGTGAAAAACTGAACAATAAATGGAATTTTTAGACAGTTTTTAACCCTTTTGCTCTTATTAACCTATATAAACAGTTCAAAAACCCCTTTGACAGATCTATAGCTCAAAAAGGAATGTTATCTTGGAACATTTAACAAATTAAATTAAACTCAGAACTGAAAATCAAAGAAATGCATATCAAAACTTAAAAATTACCATAGTTTAAAAATCCAAATACACAAAACCTTAAAACTTGATTTAAACCTTAAACATTTATCAAAAACATATTGAAAGACTTCTATATTGATGTTTAAACTTAGAAAGTGGGTTGATTTGGTTTGAGCAAACACTATACATAGAGTTTGTTGCTGTTTTGACCAAAACACCCCTTTAAACAAAAGGACATCATTTTAAGCTTATAAACCACAGATTTAAACCAACTTTTAGCAAGACCAGATGTTTAATAAATTATGTAACCAAAAACAAGCAATAAGCATCTTCTAAAAAGCACTTAAGAATAAGCAATAATAAGCACTATAAAACTCTAAAACACAGTTTTTCACTAAAACATGAACAAATGTTATCTAAACTTTAAACTAAGCATTATAAGCAGTAAACATCACGAATAGCTATAAATAAGTAGAAATAACAGTAGAGAATCAATGATTAAGCAGAAATAAGTAATAAGCACTTTTTGAGCAAAAATGTGAAAATGAAACTTACAATGGTCCTTAGCTTTTTGATAAAGAACTAAACACCCAAATCAGTTCCGAACCACCCTATAGCTTCCCATGAAGCACTAAACCATGGCCATCCATAATAAACCATGCTCCATGAATTCTTGACAGATTTTTGGTTTTTGGTGATTTTGATGAAAAGACTTAAACAAGCTTATGAGAAGCTTGTTTGAATTAACATAAGACTTTTAAACTGGAATTCATATTAAATCTATTTCTAAGTGAAATTTATATCAAAAACAGATTTAAGATCAAATAAGCTTAAAAGATTTGAATTTCATTTAAATAAAAAAAAGATGATTACAATGCTTTTAAAAAGTAAATGTACAAATTGTAAATGACATTTTAAAGTATAATACAATAAAATAAGCTAAAAACTTAAACTACACTACTCCTAATTACCTTTTTCTTCTCTTTCTTCTTTCTTTTTATATGCTGTGAAGGTCCTTTGAGGAGTGCTTGTTGTGCTTTTTATGTGAGAGGCCTCAAACCTTCAATCATAGCCCTCTATTTTGAGTGCTCCCCAAGTTGTATGATCAAAGCCATCCATTTCTTGTCTTGTTCTATTGACGAATGGGGTTTCATGGGATTGCCAAGGTGGCATATGTCCCATGTGAAGTAGGGTTGAGGGTGTGATATTATTTTGTCGTGGGGTTGTAGGGTGAGTGAGAAAGACAGGTGAACAGTGGTGGGGTTAAGGGTTTGGCAGGAAAATAGGTTTATTTAGGTTTTGGGTTAACAAGGGTGAAAGGTTTGGGATTTTGACAAGTTTAGTCCCTCAAGGTGTATATTATATTTGCATCCATGGTCCTTATGGTGTAAAAGTTATAAATGATTTGACAATTTCAGTCCCTCAGGTTATATAGTATTGTTTTATAACCAGTAGTCCTTAAGGGCTATACGGCGGTGTTAAGTGGCGTTTTGTGGGTTTATGGTTTGTGCTGTGATGGGCCGGGTTAGGTACAATGGTTAAAGGGTTATAAGAATTAGGGCTTTTCAAGCTCTAAACGCTTATAAGTATCCTTGTCTTTAATAATTAATGGTACCCCGGCCGTACATTAGATGGGTAAGGGTGGCCCATTAAGTATTTCTTCGGTTACGGCTTCGGATTTGACTATGTCAGGGTTGACTTTTTGGTTGACTTTTGACTTTGACTTTTTGACTTCTCACGCTCTTTCCATTCTGTGCCCGATTTTGTCCGTTTTGGCTTGATTTTTCGTCTTTTTGTCGGATATTCGTTTCCTGCACAATATAAGTGAAAACATACAAATACAATGATCTTTAGTGTTAACGTTTTTGGTGTCTTTATTTTTAGTCCATTTTATGGAACACATGGTATGTGTAATTAAGACATACCAAATCCCCTCTTACTTAAGATATTGTGTGTTTGTCCTCACGCATGCTATCAAGTAACACTTTAAGAAAACTAACCTCAGTTCCCCTCGATTAATAACCTCGTAAAGTAGCGATGTGTTCATCGAGGGGGAATTAAGAATCGAATAGTTTAGATTAGCCCCGTTGTTTGACCCATTTTTTATATTTACACTAACTACCACTAATAGTTTTGTATTTTTCTTTTTTCTCTTTTTCTCAACTAACTAACATGTTTGGACTTTCGTTATTTTATAAACTTTTAGGGTCATTGAACGAACATTTCCAATCCTAAAATGCCCCAAAATGGATAATTCATCCGTTCCCGACTTTCACTTATTCCAAACCAAAGCGTTAAATGAAATCACGTTAAAGTTAGTTTTAGATGCTAAACACTACTCATATTTGTAACTTGTGAACCCTTCACTCTCGACAATTATTATATATTAGGTGAATGTGCTTATTTCGAATTTCAACCATGGATCAACGTTTTGCAAAATTTATATGCTTCACGTTCCACCCGAGAATAATGAGTTTGAAGGCGAGTTATCCATGTAGCGACTTTTGTCCGGCACATTCCCAACCTTGTGGCTAAGTGACAGGCTTTTGGACACCCACAGAGACTAGTATCGAGGACATCACAGACCTTCGGTTTCAGAAACTCTTAGGCTTCCCGTATATACATAAAATCACAACTTAAAACGAAATAGTCTTAGTTCAAAAGCATATTTAAATTTAAGAAAAAGAGATTTTCCCTATATTTATTAATTCACGTTATTTCATGCTTAACATTAACATAACTTATGATACAATTGAAATCCTTGACCTTTTTGAATTTTGAAACATCGGTTGTGAGCCGGGCTGCAGATGCAGCCTAACTTTTTGCGTCTCGGATAATATACTTTGTGGCCTTATTTAGAAGACTGAACATCGGTTGTGATCAGCCTAGGCAAGATGAAGTAAACTTTTATCAGCCCACAGTTTATTATTATTATTACCACATTTTTTTTCATTTTTTTCAGGGATATAAAGAAAATTTCGTTTTATAAAATCTTAATGTATTAATTTGAACTAAAAATATTGATATAATCCCATTACTTCAAATAATTGTTGATTTTATATGTTTAATTTTCAAAAATTGCATGACATTATTTGTACCGTTTAGAAGCTTTATGGGAGAAAATAGCCCACAAATTACACACATGAGCTTGAAGATTTCCAATATAATCCTTGTTTAGCATCCAACTCATACTTAACTCTATCATTTTTTGTCCTTCGCGAATTTTCGCGAATGCTTAGTCTAAAAGTTAAAGAACAAGCTAGAGCTCAACACGCTCGATCGAGTCAAAGTTTATTCTTATTCTACCTAGCAGGAAAGTCAAAATTATGACATAACACTTATTTTCTTTTTGAAAATTTTTAAATTTTTTCATTTTTTTGGTATTTTGGTGGTAAAAACGGGATTACGTGAAAACAACGACTGCAGGTACAATCAAATCGATAGATCTCCCCATACTAGAACTAAACATTGTCCTCAATGTTTTAAGAATTATCTCTACGCCACTCTAAATCCGTTTAATAAGTGTGCTAATGATGAGCGTTAGTCGATAAGATTTGGATATTGGATTCCCAAAATGAAGCTGAGGATGTGAAGCGCTTGTGAACGAAGGACAAAACCACGAGCACGAGAGACTTCAAAGATCCGGACAATCCTGGACATATAACACAACACAAAACACGAGAATGGAAGAGGCGAGCCTCCTCACAACACACTTATTCATTAATAAAACTAAGGGATAAGCATGGGTTGCCACCCACGAAGCGCTTGTTTAAGGTCACTTAGCTTGACCCGATCCCCTATACTTGAGCTGGTCAAGGGGGATAGAAATGGAGAAATGGAACATCCAAGTTAGGAATGTCCCCTCCAGAGATCATCATCGGGATTTCATTTAAAGCTTTCAAGCCCCGATGAGATGAGAGATGAGGAGATTTCTCCTCACCTGCAGCAAGAATACCAGGATTTACAACTTTGTTCTCATTTTCGGATGAAAATAAAAGCAAAGTGTCAATCACTGGTAAAGGAGGATCACGGATGAATGAGATAGAAAATTCATCCCGTGATAGAAATATCTTGGATTGGACTCCAATGAATATACCTGGATCGAAAATATTGTTTCTAGTTCCGGAAGGAAAAGAAACTACAAGGTCGGATCCAAGGGAATCACTAGAAAGAGTGAAATCCGAATCCTGATGAAGGTTGGGATGGGTGGGCCAAACATTAGGCACATGAACTCTCGGTTCTCTAGTTTGGTTATCAAAAATATCCTCCACCACATCCATCGTAAAATCGCCCAGCTCGGGCTCATTCTTAAAGTAGAAACAATCATAATCCGGTGGAGATATGATGTGAGCGAGTTCATCGACGAACTCCTCATGATAAAAGTCACCCCTATCGGCAGGAGGAAACGGATGGATCGAAATATCAAAGATGAACGAATCATATTGAGAAAAATCAGCATGAGTAGTGGTACTGCCACTACTCTTCTCTTTAATATGATCATAGAAAGATTCATAATCCGGAAGAGAATAATCAGAACGAGTAGTGGTACTGCCACTACTAATCTCTTCTAGATTAAAGCAAAAAGTTTCAGATTCGGGTAAAGAATTATTAAAGGTGTTAGTCTCCTCCAAGAAAAAGTTAAGAGATGTGGAGGAAGACTTGGTCACGAAATCGGAAGATGGAGTGGGATTATCTTTTAATGCTTCGATCTTAGCAATAAGAAGATTGACATTCAACAATTTTTCACGAAGAATATCGTCTTTGATTGTTTGAAGAATATCAGTATCAATCCCTCTAACTTTTAGGATAACAATCTCCACCACCTCTAAGCTGATGAGCTCAGAATCAGGAGGTGATGCCTCAACATACTCGATGTCGTCAATAGAGAAAGAATCGTCATCAATCGAAGTGGAATCATCGTTAGAATCGAAGAAATCCTCAAATTGATCTTTTAAAATGTCAAGAGGCGGAGAATTATCACAAAAAGGCACATCACACATATTGTCGGGAATACCCTCGGACTCACTTGGGATTGGGACAAGGATCTTAACACTAGACTTTATTACTTCGTCTGATTCTGTTGCCAAAATAGTGTCAAGATGCTCCTCATCCCTTAATAGGTATCGGGCTTCATAGGTTGATAAAACGGGTGTGATTGCAACACACGGAGGAAGTCCAGAAATAATAATATCTCTCAAGGGAATAGAACTTTCCTCGTCATCATCATCATCGTAGCAAATGGGAATCTTTCAATATCGAGCTTTAGCCGCTTGCTCTTCCGTAATTCGCTTTTCTTTTGCCTTCTTTTGCATATATTGACCAATCATATCACATATGGATGTCATTTGCTCCATAATCTCATTTTGAGAATTAAGAATCTCATTTTGAGCATTGAAGATAGGATGATTGACGGTATATTATGGGGGTTGAAATTGGTTAAAACCGAAAGAATTAGAATCATAGCACAGATTAGGCTCGTAATAATTCGTCGGTTGACATTGAAAAGTCTTGTGAGGACCCCCATAATCTTCACAACAAGGATATTATTGTGGAAAACTCGGTGAAGTTTGTGGAAAATAATCAAAGTTTTGATTGAAACACGGGTCCTGATTGTAGACAAACGGGACTTGAGGTGGACAATTGTAACCATGATGGGCATTGTTCCCACATAACTTACAAGAGTATGGCACGTATTAGGGTTGTGGAGGTGGGTTAAAAACGTTAGGGGAATCATTGACAAAATTAGGAGTGGAATCATAAGTGAATGAATTTCCATCTCCAGAATAGCATGTCGGATCAAAACTTGGCAAAGTTTGTGGGAGCTCATCAAGGTTTTGTGATTGGTTGCATGTCCGGATCAGAGATAATTGAAACTTTTTCGGGGACAATTTAGCCATAATGAGCCACCAGTATCACACAAGACTTGCAAGTACATCATTGACAAAAGATATCGTCTAACGAATCACCACACTCGTAACAACAATGGTGGTCGATATGTGGAGGACTTTGTGAAGAACTTCCATCGGGGTCTTGATTGAAGACGAATGGCTCTTGAGGTGCATTAACAACGTTGGTGTTGTCGTTGGATGACTCGGAAGTATTTAGAAAGTCTTGGAAAAATTCATTTTTATCAAAAATTTCCCTTAATTTCTTTCGTAATTGAGCACGTTGTCGACAATATAGACCCTCAACTGGGTCTCCACACTTGGGACAATTATGAGGGGGTCGTTTGAGACAGTCGGTGTGTTTGTTTGTTTTGTTTTATATTTAATGATCACGAACAAACTTGCCAACGAAACCCCCTTCAGAACAAGCACATGATTTATTGTGCAAAGCTCCACAAGACGAACACTCTTTTTAAACGTGAAGAGTGACACGCCATTAGAAATTAAAAAATATGAGGGGTGTTAGAAAAGGAATTAATGGATAAGAAGGAATAAAGAAGATTATTTTTGGGTTTTTAGGTTTTTTTAACATAATCAGTTTAATAAGGACTAAATGAGATTAAGACTACTGAAAACCAATTAATCAACAGCTTCACGGTAGCTCTTTAAGAGAAAAACACACAAAGGAGCGGAGGAGCGGTGGAATGCGCGGAAGCTATTAAAAACCTTCTCCTTTCGGGTCGTAGTTCCTCGGAACAACCATCCTTATACCCATCTATTGTTGTTAATCGAATAAAGGTGAGCGTACCTAGCAAGTGACACAAAGGCATAGTTTTAAAAGCTTTGGAATTTTTTTTTTTTTTTTCGGGAACTTATTATGATAATGCTCAAGTTGAGAGCATTATATTGATGATGTTTTTTTTATTATTATTTAAAGACAATGTTTTTATGTTTTTGATTTTTTCTTGTTTTTATATACTAATAAAAGAAATTGAAAAATATTTTTGTATTTTATTATTTTTATAAGAAAATAATTCACAAGGAAGGATCTCAAAGCACTAATTGTCAACGTCGAAAAGTCAAATCGATTTACATCATCCTTGCAGCGCGCAAAAATTGACTCGATCCAAATACGTATATATAAAATAAATAATAATATAAATACGTGAGGATACTATCAATAATAGTAGATAAGTAAGTATTTCGTGAGGCTTTTAAAAGATTTCGCTTTTATCCAAAACAAAACCCTAAAAACCTACCCGGGTCGTTTCCCAACGAGGTGTGCAATGGAAAGTCGAAAGTCGGTTTGATATTTGATGTTTGAATGGAACAAGATTTGATTGGGTTTTCTAAATCTACGGGAAAAAGCAATTAAAAGGCAATCTAAACTAAAAACAAAAGCAATTACTAAATTAAAAACGTAAACGGGAACGTAAAAACGCGACTAAAAAAACTAATTTATCAAAATTAAATCCTAAAATGATCTTTTTAACTTTTATGAGTCCTAATTGACTAAAATGCAAGAACTAAGAAAACTAAACCAAAAACGAAAGCGTTTAAAGCTTAAAATCACGAAAAACGTGAACGTGATCTAATCCCGTTCTTTAAAAAACTAAAATCTACGATTTTAACCCTACGAAAGCAAATCTAATTTTCCTAAGTCCTCAATGATAAAAGAAAATTTTGAAAAAAAGAATTATATTTTTTTGACTTTTATATTTTTTATTATGAATTAAAAACGATTTTAATAAGAAAAATTAATTAAAAATACTAAATGAACTTGGAAAAATCTGAAAAAATGCAGGAAAATACTTTGACTTATGCTGGATCTAAGAAAAATGAAATGGGATTACCAGCTTATTGGAATAAGCTGGTAATAAGCAAAATTTGGCTGCTAGCTTAAATGGGCTAAAATGGTATAAAGAATAAATAGTGAGTAGGGCTAACAGATAGCCCTACTGGTGCCAATGGTTAGTGTGTGTTTGTGGTGGGACGTGTGTGTGTAAAGGGAGAGGTCATGGGTTCGACCCCCATGCCTCTCCTTTTTTTGAAAACATTTTTTTCTTTTTTCTTTTTAAAAAAAAACTTATAAAAGCAAAGTTGTAAATGAGCTTAATATAAGCACTTTTTAAAACTGGGTATTATTTTTGAGAAGCTCTTAATAAGCTAGAAAATAGCTTATAAGACGACAGATTTACAAGTATTGCTTAGAACGTTTAGAAAAACTAGCTGATGCATTTTACTAAAACCAAATAAGCTCTAAAAGCTAGACTTAAGGCCTGGTAAGGTACAAACTAAATCTAAGGGACCTAATAAGCTAACCTAAGCTTAACTTAAACATTATAAGCCATAAAATTAAGCTTAAATAAGCCTACCAGTACTAACATTAAACTTAGCAGAACTAACTAACATCAAAACAGATTTTAACATTATCCAAACCTAAAATTAAGCTAGTTAAACCTCAAGATAAGCTACAAAAACTAAAACCTAAGTAAATTAACAACTAAACTACATTATTAAGCCATAAATTCAAGAATCTAAACAATTTAAAGGCAAGAAATCAAGGGTAAAGGCAAACTGTCACAGAGGGAATTGGGCTTTTTGGCTAAATTGTGCTTTTTGCAGCCCACTTTTTAGCTTATCAAATAAGCTCAAAACTTAAAACAAACCTCAAACAGATTTAGTTCACCCTCCAATGAGCTTATGCTCAAAAAAATCATAACCTAAAACCTAATCTAACTAACCTAAAAGTGAGATCAAAAATGGGTGAAAACTGAACCATAAATGGGAAATTTTAGACAGTTTTGACCCATTTGCTCTTAAACCTATAAAACAGATTCAAAACCCTTTTGACCAGATCTTAGGCTCAAAAAGGAATGTATCTTGAACATAAAAACATTAAACTTAAACCTCAAAACTGAAAATCAAAGAAATGCATATCAAAACTTAAAAATTACCACAGTTTGCAAATCCAAATACACAAAACCTTAAAACTTGATTTAAACCTTAAACATTTATCAAAAACAGATTGAAAGACTTCTATATTGATGTTTAAACTTAGAAAGTGGGTTGATTTGGTTTGAGCAGCACTAACCATGGGTTAGTGCTGTTTTGCCAAACACCCCTTTAAACAAGAGGAAATCATTTTAAGCTTATAAACCACAGATTTAAACCAACTTTTAGCAAGACCAGATGTTTAATAAGTTATGTAACCAAGAACAATCAATAAGCAACTTCTAAAAAGCACTTAAGAATAAGCAATCAAAATAAGCACTATAAAGCTCAAAAACACAGTTTTTCACTAAAACATGAACAAATGTTATCTAAACTTTAAACTAAGCATTATAAGCAGTAAACATCATGAATAAGCATAAATAAGCAAGAAACAACAGTAGAGAAGCAATGAATAAGCAGAAATAAGCAATAAGCACTTTTTGAGCAAAAATGTGAAAATGAAACTTACAATGGTCCTTAGCTTTTTGATAAAGAACTAAACACCCAAATCAGTTCCGAACCACCCTATAGCTTCCCATGAAGCACTAAACCATGGCCATCCACAATAAACCATGCTCCATGAATTCTTGACAGATTTTTGGTTTTTGGTGATTTTTGATGAAAAGACTTAAACAAGCTTATGAGAAGCTTGTTTGAGTTAACATAAGACTTTTAAACTGAATTCAATAATATCTAAATGACAATTTATATCAAAACAGATTTAAGATAAAATGAGCTTAAAACTTTGAATTTCATTAAACTGAAAAAAGATGATTACAATGCTTAAAAAGTAAATGACAGAATTTTAAATGACATTTAAAGTAAAAATACAATAAAAATAAGACTAAAACTTAAAAACTACACTACTCCTAGTTACTCTTTTTCTTCTCTTTCTTCTTTCTTTTTATAAGCTGTGAAGGTCCTTTGAGGAGTGCTTGTTGTGCTTTCTGTGTGAGAGGCCTCAAACCTTCAATCATAGCCCTCCATTTTGAGTGCTCCCCAAGTTGTATGATCAAAGCCATCCATTTCTTGTCTTGTTCTATTGACGAATGGGGTTTCATGGGATTGCCAAGGTGGCATATGTCCCATGTGAAGTAGGGTTGAGGGTGTGATCTTATTTTGTCGTGGGGTTGCAGGGTGAGTGAGAGAGACAGGTGAACAGTGGTGGGGTTGAGGGTTTGGCGGGAAAATGGGTTTATTTAGGTTTTGGGTTAACAGGGGTGAAAGGTTTGGGATTTTGACAAGTTTAGTCCCTCAAGGTGTATATTATGTTTGCATCCATGGTCCTTATGGTGTAAAAGTTATAAATGATTTGACAATTTCAGTCCCTCAGGTTATATAGTGTTGTTACACCATTAGTCCTTAAGGGCTAACGGGTGTTAAGTGTTTTTGGGTTTATGGTTTTGGGCTTTTCAAGCTTTAAAAGCTTATAAGTCTTGTCATTAATAGCTTAATGGGCTGCCCCGGCCCATTAGATGGGTAAGGGTGGCCCATTAAGTATTTCTTCGGTTACGGCTTCGGCTTTGACTATGTCGGGGTTGACTTTTTGGTTGACTTTTGACTTTGACTTTTTGACTTCTCACGCTCTTTCCATTCCGTGCCCGGTTTTGTCCGTTTTGGCTTGATTTTTCGTCCTTTTGTCGGATATCCGTTTCCTGCACAATATAAGTGAAAACATACAAATACAATGTATTTTTGGTACGTTTTGGGTCATTTAAGTCCATTTTTACCATTTTTCTTATTTACACTAACTACCATTAATATTTTTGTATTTTCCTTTTTCTTTACCAACTAATACGTTTGACTTTAGTTATTTTATAACTTTTAGGGATCATAGAACAAGATGCATTTCAATCCTAAAATGCCCCTAAAAAGGATAAATTTATCATCCCCGACTTTTCATTTATTCCAAACCAAGCTTAAAACGAAATCACCGCTAAATATTGGTTAAGATGCTACCACTACTCATATTTGCAACTTGTAAACTTTT